>OY744476.1:120585258-120662258 GCA_963556175.1 Tipula confusa
AAAACTTTGTTTTGTTTTTTATTTTAGGTAGATCTTAATATGGCAAATTCAAAAATACTATTTTTATTATGCTAGGACGCATAGCTTAGGAGAAAAAGCTGTTTAAACATTACCCATATGAATGACAATAAAATTTAAACGAGGTCGGAAAACTTTGTTTTGTTTTTTATTTTAAGTAGATCTTAATATGGCTAATTCAAAAATACTATTTTCATCATGCTACGACGCATAGCTTAGGAGAATAAGCTGTTTAAACATTACCCATATGAATGACAATAAAATTTAAACGAGGTCGGAGAACTTTGTTTTGTTTTTTATTTTAGGTAGATCCTAATAAGCCAAATTCAAAAATACTATTTTCATTATGCTACGACGCATAGCTTAGGAGAATAAGCTGTTTAAACACTACCCATATGAATGACAATAAAATTTAAACGAGGTCGGAAAACTTTGTTTTGTTTTTTATTTTATGTAGATCTTAATATGGCAAATTGAAATATACTATTTTAATTATGCTAGAACGCATAGCTTAGGAGAAAAAGCTGTTTAAACATTACCCATATGAATGACAATAAAATTTAAACGAGGTCGGAAAACTTTGTTTTGTTTTTTATTTTAGGTAGATCTTAATATGGCAAATTCAAAAATATTATTTTTATTATGCTACGACGCATAGCTTAGGTGAAAAAGCTGTTTAAACATTACCCATATGAATGACAATAAAATTTAAACGAGGTCGGAAAACTTTGTTTTGTTTTTAGTTTTAAGTAGATCTTAATATGGCTAATTCAAAAATACTATTTTCATTATGCTAGGATGCATAGCTTAGGAGAAAAAGCTGTTTAAACATTACCCATATGAATGACAATAAAATTTAAATGAGGTCGGAAAACTTTGTTTTGTTTTTAATTTTAGGTAGATATTAATATGGCTAATTCAAAAATACTATTTTCATTATGCTACGACGCATAGCTTAGGAGAAAAAGCTGTTTAAACATTACCCATATGAATGACAATAAAATTTAAACGAGGTCGGAAAACTTTGTTTTGTTTTTTATTTTAGGTAGATCTTAATATGGCAAATTGAAATATATTATTTTAATTATGCTAGGACGCATAGCTTAGGAGAAAAAACTGTTTAAACATTACCCGTATGAATGACAATAAAATTTAAACGAGGTCGGAAAACTTTGTTTTGTTTTTTATTTTAGGTAGATCTTAATATGGCAAATTCAAAAATACTATTTTCATTATGCTAGAACGCATAGCTTAGGAGAAAAAGCTGTTTAAACATTACCCATATGAATGACAATAAAATTTAAACGAGGTCGGAAAACTTTTTTTTGTTTTTTATTTTAGGTAGATCTTAATATGGCAAATTCAAAAATACTATTTTCATCATGCTACGACGCATAGCTTAGGAGAAAAAGCTGTTTAAACATTACCCATATGAATGACAATAAAATTTAAACGAGGTCGGAAAACTTTGTTTTGTTTTTTATTTTAGGTAGATCTTAACAAGCCAAATTCAAAAATACTATTTTCATTATGCTACGACGCATAGCTTAGGAGAAAAAGCTGTTTAAACATTACCCATATGAATGACAATAAAATATAAACGAGGTCGGAAAACTTTGTTTTGTTTTTTATTTTAAGTAGATCTTAATATGGCTAATTCAAAAATACTATTTTCATTATGCTACAACGCATAGCTTAGGAGAAAAACCTGTTTAAACATTACCCATATGAATGACAATAAAATTTAAACGAGGTCGGAAAACTTTGTTTGGTTTTTTATGTTAGGTAGATCTTAATATGGCAAATTCAAAAATACTATTTTCATCATGCTACGACGCATAGCTTAGGAGAAAAAGCTGTTTAAACATTACCCATATGAATGACAATAAAATTTAAACGAGGTCGAAAAGCTTTGTTTTGTTTTTTATTTTAGGTAGATCTTAATATGGCAAATTCAAAAATACTATTTTTATTATGCTAGGACGCATAGCTTAGGAGAAAAAGCTGTTTAAACATTACCCATATGAATGACAATAAAATTTAAACGAGATCGGAAAACTTTTTTTTGTTTTTTATTTTAAGTAGATCTTAATATGGCTAATTCAAAAATACTATTTTCATCATGCTACGACGCATAGTTTAGGAGAATAAGCTGTTTAAACATTACCCATATGAATGACAATAAAATTTAAACGAGGTCGGAAAACTTTGTTTTGTTTTTATTTTAGGTAGATCTTAATAAGCCAAATTCAAAAATACTATTTTCATTATGCTACGACGCATAGCTTAGGAGAAAAAGCTGTTTAAACATTACCCATATGAATGACAATAAAATTTAAACGAGGTCGGAAAACTTTGTTTTGTTTTTTATTTTAGGTAGATCTTAATATGGCAAATTGAAATATATTATTTTAATTATGCTAGGACGCATAGCTTAGGAGAAAAAGCTGTTTAAACATTACCCGTATGAATGACAATAAAATTCAAACGAGGTCGGAAAAGTTTGTTTTGTTTTTTATTTTAGGTAGATCTTAATATGACAAATTCAAAAATACTATTTTCATTATGCTAGAGTGCATAGCTTAGGAGAAAAAGCTGTTTAAACATTACCCATATGAATGACAATAAAATTTAAACGAGGTCGGAAAACTTTTTTTTGTTTTTTATTTTAGGTAGATCTTAATATGGCAAATTCAAAAATACTATTTTCATCATGCTACGACGCATAGCTTAGGAGAAAAAGCTGTTTAAACATTACCCATATGAATGACAATAAAATTTAAACGAGGTCGGAAAACTTTGTTTTGTTTTTTATTTTAGGTAGATCTTAATATGGCAAATTCAAAAATACTATTTTCATTATGCTAGGACGCAAAGCTTAGGAGAAAAAGCTGTTTAAACATTACCCATATGAATGACAATAAAATTTAAACGAGGTCGGAAAACTTTGTTTTGTTTTTTATTTTAAGTAGATCTTAATATGGCTAATTCAAAAATACTATTTTCATTATGCTAGGACGCAAAGCTTAGGAGAAAAAACTGTTTAAACATTACCCATATGAATGACAATAAAATTTAAACGAGGTCGGAAAACTTTGTTTCGTTTTTTATTTTAGGTAGATCTTAACAAGCCAAATTCAAAAATACTATTTTCATCATGCTACGACGCATAGCTTAGGAGAATAAGCTGTTTAAACATTACCCGTATGAATGACAATAAAATTTAAACGAGGTCGGAAAACTTTGTTTTGTTTTTTATTTTAGGTAGATCTTAATATGGCCAATTCAAAAATACTATTTTCATTATGCTAGAACGCATAGCTTAGGAGAAAAAGCTGTTTAAACATTACCCATATGAATGACAATAAAATTTTAACGAGGTCGGAAAACTTTGTTTTGTTTTTTATTTTAAGTAGATCTTAATATGGCTAATTCAAAAATACTATTTTCATTATGCTACGACGCATAGCTTAGGAGAAAAAGCTGTTTAAACATTACCCATATGAATGACAATAAAATTTAAACGAGGTCGGAAAACTTTGTTTTGTTTTTTATTTTAGGTAGATCTTAATATGGCAAATTCAAAAATACTATTTTCATTATGCTACGACGCATAGCTTAGGAGAAAAAGCTGTTTAAACATTACCCATATGAATGACAATAAAATTTAAACGAGGTCGGAAAACTTTGTTTTGTTTTTTATTTTAAGTAGATCTTAATATGGCAAATTCAAAAATACTATTTTCATTATGCTAGGACGCATAGCTTAGGAGAAAAAACTGTTTAAACATTACCCATATGAATGACAATAAAATTTAAACGAGGTCGGAAAACTTTGTTTTGTTTTTTATGTTAGGTAGATCTTAATATGGCAAATCCAAAAATACTATTTTCATCATGCTACGACGCATAGCTTAGGAGAAAAAGCTGTTTAAACATTACCCATATGAATGACAATAAAATTTAAATGAGGTCGGAAAACTTTGTTTTGTTTTTTATTTTAGGTAGATATTAATATGGCTAATTCAAAAATACTATTTTCATCATGCTACGACGCATAGCTTAGGAGAATAAGCTGTTTAAACATTACCCATATGAATGACAATAAAATTTAAACGAGGTCGGAAAACTTTGTTTTGTTTTTTATTTTATGTAGATCTTAATATGGCAAATTGAAATATACTATTTTCATTATGCTACGACGCATAGCTTAGGAGAAAAAGCTGTTTAAACATTACCCATATGAATGACAATAAAATTTAAACGAGGTCGGAAAACTTTGTTTTGTTTTTTATTTTAGGTAGATCTTAATATGGCAAATTCAAAAATACTATTTTCATTATGCTAGGATGCATAGCTTAGGAGAAAAAGCTGTTTAAACATTACCCATATGAATGACAATAAAATTTAAACGAGGTCGGAAAACTTTGTTTTGTTTTTTATTTTAGGTAGATCTTAATATGGCAAATTCAAAAATACTATTTTCATTATGCTACGACGCATAGCTTAGGAGAAAAAGCTGTTTAAACATTACCCATATGAATGACAATAAAATTTAAACGAGGTCGGAAAACTTTGTTTTGTTTTTTATTTTAGGTAGATCTTAATATGGCAAATTGAAATATATTATTTTAATTATGCTAGGACGCATAGCTTAGGAGAAAAAACTGTTTAAACATTACCCGTATGAATGACAATAAAATTTAAACGAGGTCGGAAAACTTTGTTTTGTTTTTTATTTTAGGTAGATCTTAATATGGCAAATTCAAAAATACTATTTTCATTATGCTAGAACGCATAGCTTAGGAGAAAAAACTGTTTAAACATTACCCATATGAATGACAATAAAATTTAAACGAGGTCGGAAAACTTTTTTTTGTTTTTTATTTTAGGTAGATCTTAATATGGCAAATTCAAAAATACTATTTTCATCATGCTACGACGCATAGCTTAGGAGAAAAAGCTGTTTAAACATTACCCATATGAATGACAATAAAATTTAAACGAGGTCGGAAAACTTTGTTTTGTTTTTTATTTTAGGTAGATCTTAATATGGCAAATTCAAAAATACTATTTTCATCATGCTACGACGCATAGCTTAGGAGAAAAAGCTGTTTAAACATTACCCATATGAATGACAATAAAATTTAAACGAGGTCGAAAAACTTTGTTTTGTTTTTTATTTTAGGTAGATCTTAATATGGCAAATTCAAAAATACTATTTTTATTATGCTAGGACGCATAGCTTAGGAGAAAAAGCTTTTTAAACATTACCCATATGAATGACAATAAAATTTAAACGAGGTCGGAAAACTTTGTTTTGTTTTTTATTTTAAGTAGATCTTAATATGGCTAATTCAAAAATACTATTTTCATCATGCTACGACGCATAGCTTAGGAGAATAAGCTGTTTAAACATTACCCATATGAATGACAATAAAATTTAAACGAGGTCGGAAAACTTTGTTTTGTTTTTTATTTTAGGTAGATCTTAATAAGCCAAATTCAAAAATACTATTTTCATCATGCTACGACGCATAGCTTAGGAGAATAAGCTGTTTAAACATTACCCATATGAATGACAATAAAATTTAAACGAGGTCGGAAAACTTTGTTTTGTTTTTTATTTTATGTAGATCTTAATATGGCAAATTGAAATATACTATTTTAATTATGCTAGAACGCATAGCTTAGGAGAAAAAGCTGTTTAAACATTACCCATATGAATGACAATAAAATTTAAACGAGGTCAGAAAACTTTGTTTTGTTTTTAATTTTAGGTAGATCTTAATATGGCAAATTCAAAAATACTATTTTCATTATGCTACGACGCATAGCTTAGGAGAAAAAGCTGTTTAAACATTACCCATATGAATGACAATAAAATTTAGACGAGGTCGGAAAACTTTGTTTTGTTTTTTATTTTAAGTAGATCTTAATATGGCTAATTCAAAAATACTATTTTCATCATGCTACGACGCATAGCTTAGGAGAATAAGCTGTTTAAACATTACCCATATGAATGACAATAAAATTTAAACGAGGTCGGAAAACTTTGTTTTGTTTTTTATTTTAGGTAGATCTTAATATGGCAAATTCAAAAATTTTATTTTTATCATGCTACGACGCATAGCTTAGGAGAAAAAGCTGTTTAAACATTACCCATATGAATGACAATAAAATTTAAACGAGGTCGGAAAACTTTGTTTTGTTTTTTATTTTAGGTAGAACTTAATATGGCAAATTCAAAAATACTACTTTCATTATGCTAGGACGCATAGCTTAGGAGAAAAAGCTGTTTAAACATTACCCATATGAATGACAATAAAATTTAAACGAGGTCGGAAAATTCCAAAATACTATTTTCATCATGCTACGACGCATAGCTTAGGAGAAAAAGCTGTTTAAACATTACCCATATGAATGACAATAAAATTTAAACGAGGTCGGACAACTTTGTTTTGTTTTTTATTTTAGATAGATCCTAATATGGCAAATTGAAAAATACTATTTTCATTATGCTACGACGCATAGCTTAGGAGAAAAAGCTGTTTAAACATTACCCATATGAATGACAATAAAATTTAAACGAGGTCGGACAACTTTGTTTTGTTTTTTATTTTAGATAGATCCTAATATGGCAAATTGAAAAATACTATTTTCATTATGCTACGACGCATAGCTAGGGAGAAAAAGCTGTTTAAACATTACCCATATCGATGACAAAAAAATTTAAACGAGGTCGGAAAACTTTGTTTTGTTTTTTATTTTAGGTAGATCTTAATATGGCAAATTCAAAAATACTATTTGTATTATGCTAGGACGCATAGCTTAGGAAAAAAAGCTTTTTAAACATTACCCATATGAATGACAATAAAATTTAAACGAGGTCGGAAAACTTTGTTTTGTTTTTTATTTTAGGTAGATCTTAATATGGCAAATTCAAAAATACTATTTTCATTATGCTAGGACGCATAGCTTAGGAGAAAAAGCTGTTTAAACATTACCCATATGAATGACAATAAAATTTAAACGAGGTCGGAAAACTTTGTTTTGTTTTTTATTTTAGGTAGATCTTAATATGGCAAATTCAAAAATACTATTTTCATTATGCTAGGACGCATAGCTTAGGAGAAAAAGCTGTTTAAACATTACCCATATGAATGACAATAAAATTTAAACGAGGTCGGAAAACTTTGTTTTGTTTTTTATTTTAGGTAGATCTTAATAAGCCAAATTCAAAAATACTATTTTCATCATGCTACGACTCATAGCTTAGGAGAAAAAGCTGTTTAAACATTACCCATATCAATGACAATAAAATTTAAACGAGGTCGGAAAACTTTGTTTTGTTTTTTGTTTTAAGTAGATCTTAATATGGCTAATTCAAAAATACTATTTTCATTATGCTAGGACGCATAGCTTAGGAGAAAAATCTGTTTAAACATTACCCATATGAATGACAATAAAATTTAAACGAGGTCGGAAAACTTTGTTTTGTTTTTATTTTACGTAGATCTTAATATGGCAAATTCAAAAATACTATTTTCATTATGCTAGGACGCATAGCTTAGGAAAAAAAGCTGTTTAAACATTACCCATATGAATTACAATAAAATTTAAAGGAGGTCGGAAAACTTTGTTTTGTTTTTATTTTACGTAGATCTTAATATGGCAAATTCAAAAATACTATTTTCATTATGCTAGGACGCATAGCTTAGGAAAAAAAGCTGTTTAAACATTACCCATATGAATTACAATAAAATTTAAAGGAGGTCGGAAAACTTCGTTTTGTTTTTTATTTTAGGTAGATCTTAATATGGCAAATTCAAAAATACTATTTTCATTATGCTAGGACCCATAGCTTAGGAGAAAAAGCTGTTTAAACATTACCCATATGAATGACAATAAAATTTAAACGAGGTCGGAAAACTTTGTTTTGTTTTTTATTTTAGGTAGATCTTAATATGGCCAATTCAAAAATACTATTTTCATTATGCTAGGACGCATAGCTTAGGAGAAAAAGCTGTTTAAACATTACCCATATGAATGACAATAAAATTTAAACGAGGTCGGAAAACTTTGTTTTGTTTTTTATTTTAGGTAGAACTTAATATGGCAAATTGAAAAATACTACTTTTATTATGCTAGGACGCATAGCTTAGGAGAAAAAGCTGTTTAAACATTACCCATATGAATGACAATAAAATTTAAACGAGGTCGGAAAATTCAAAAATACTATTTTCATCATGCTACGACGCATAGCTTAGGAGAAAAAGCTGTTTAAACATTACCCATATGAATGACAATACAATTTAAACGAGGTCGGAAAACTTTGTTTTGTTTTTTATTTTAGGTAGATCTTAATATGGCAAATTCAAAAATACTATTTTCATTATGCTAGGACCCATAGCTTAGGAGAAAAAGCTGTTTAAACATTACCCATATGAATGACAATAAAATTTAAACGAGGTCGGAAAACTTTGTTTTGTTTTTTATTTTAGGTAGATCTTAATATGGCAAATTCAAAAATACTATTTTCATTATGCTAGGACCCATAGCTTAGGAGAAAAAGCTGTTTAAACATTACCCATATGAATGACAATAAAATTTAAACGAGGTCGGAAAACTTTGTTTTGTTTTTTATTTTAGGTAGATCTTAATATGGCCTATTCAAAAATACTATTTTCATTATGCTAGGACGCATAGCTTAGGAGAAAAAGCTGTTTAAACATTACCCATATGAATGACAATAAAATTTAAACGAGGTCGGAAAACTTTGTTTTGTTTTTTATTTTAGGTAGAACTTAATATGGCAAATTCAAAAATACTACTTTCATTATGCTAGGACGCATAGCTTAGGAGAAAAAGCTGTTTAAACATTACCCATATGAATGACAATAAAATTTAAACGAGGTCGGAAAATTCAAAAATACTATTTTCATCATGCTACGACGCATAGCTTAGGAGAAAAAGCTGTTTAAACATTACCCATATGAATGACAATAAAATTTAAACGAGGTCGGACAACTTTGTTTTGTTTTTTATTTTAGATAGATCCTAATATGGCAAATTGAAAAATACTATTTTCATTATGCTACGACGCATAGCTTAGGAGAAAAAGCTGTTTAAACATTACCCATATGAATGACAATAAAATTTAAACGAGGTCGGACAACTTTGTTTTGTTTTTTATTTTAGATAGATCCTAATATGGCAAATTGAAAAATACTATTTTCATTATGCTACGACGCATAGCTAGGGAGAAAAAGCTGTTTAAACATTACCCATATCGATGACAAAAAAATTTAAACGAGGTCGGAAAACTTTGTTTTGTTTTTTATTTTAGGTAGATCTTAATATGGCAAATTCAAAAATACTATTTGTATTATGCTAGGACGCATAGCTTAGGAAAAAAAGCTTTTTAAACATTACCCATATGAATGACAATAAAATTTAAACGAGGTCGGAAAACTTTGTTTTGTTTTTTATTTTAGGTAGATCTTAATATGGCAA
This sequence comes from Tipula confusa, assembly GCA_963556175.1. Taxonomy (NCBI): domain Eukaryota; kingdom Metazoa; phylum Arthropoda; class Insecta; order Diptera; family Tipulidae; genus Tipula; species Tipula confusa. The sequence continues at coordinate 120,594,793 of OY744476.1, forward strand.
ATTCAAAAATACTATTTTCATTATGATAGGACGCATAGCTTAGGAGAAAAAGCTGTTTAAACATTACCCATATGAATGACAATAAAATTTAAACGAGGTCGGAAAACTTTGTTTTGTTTTTTATTTTAGGTAGATCTTAATATGGCAAATTCAAAAATACTATTTTCATTATGCTAGGACGCATAGCTTAGGAGAAAAAGCTGTTTAAACATTACCCATATGAATGACAATAAAATTTAAACGAGGTCGGAAAACTTTGTTTTGTTTTTTATTTTAGGTAGATCTTAATAAGCCAAATTCAAAAATACTATTTTCATCATGCTACGACTCATAGCTTAGGAGAAAAAGCTGTTTAAACATTACCCATATCAATGACAATAAAATTTAAACGAGGTCGGAAAACTTTGTTTTGTTTTTTGTTTTAAGTAGATCTTAATATGGCTAATTCAAAAATACTATTTTCATTATGCTAGGACGCATAGCTTAGGAGAAAAATCTGTTTAAACATTACCCATATGAATGACAATAAAATTTAAACGAGGTCGGAAAACTTTGTTTTGTTTTTATTTTACGTAGATCTTAATATGGCAAATTCAAAAATACTATTTTCATTATGCTAGGACGCATAGCTTAGGAAAAAAAGCTGTTTAAACATTACCCATATGAATTACAATAAAATTTAAAGGAGGTCGGAAAACTTTGTTTTGTTTTTATTTTACGTAGATCTTAATATGGCAAATTCAAAAATACTATTTTCATTATGCTAGGACGCATAGCTTAGGAAAAAAAGCTGTTTAAACATTACCCATATGAATGACAATAAAATTTAAAGGAGGTCGGAAAACTTCGTTTTGTTTTTTATTTTAGGTAGATCTTAATATGGCAAATTCAAAAATACTATTTTCATTATGCTGGGACCCATAGCTTAGGAGAAAAAGCTGTTTAAACATTACCCATATGAATGACAATAAAATTTAAACGAGGTCGGAAAACTTTGTTTTGTTTTTTATTTTAGGTAGATCTTAATATGGCCAATTCAAAAATACTATTTTCATTATGCTAGGACGCATAGCTTAGGAGAAAAAGCTGTTTAAACATTACCCATATGAATGACAATAAAATTTAAACGAGGTCGGAAAACTTTGTTTTGTTTTTTATTTTAGGTAGAACTTAATATGGCAAATTCAAAAATACTACTTTCATTATGCTAGGACGCATAGCTTAGGAGAAAAAGCTGTTTAAACATTACCCATATGAATGACAATAAAATTTAAACGAGGTCGGAAAATTCAAAAATACTATTTTCATCATGCTACGACGCATAGCTTAGGAGAAAAAGCTGTTTAAACATTACCCATATGAATGACAATAAAATTTAAACGAGGTCGGAAAACTTTGTTTTGTTTTTTATTTTAGGTAGATCTTAATATGGCAAATTCAAAAATACTATTTTCATTATGCTAGGACCCATAGCTTAGGAGAAAAAGCTGTTTAAACATTACCCATATGAATGACAATAAAATTTAAACGAGGTCGGAAAACTTTGTTTTGTTTTTTATTTTAGGTAGATCTTAATATGGCAAATTCAAAAATACTATTTTCATTATGCTAGGACCCATAGCTTAGGAGAAAAAGCTGTTTAAACATTACCCATATGAATGACAATAAAATTTAAACGAGGTCGGAAAACTTTGTTTTGTTTTTTATTTTAGGTAGATCTTAATATGGCCAATTCAAAAATACTATTTTCATTATGCTAGGACGCATAGCTTAGGAGAAAAAGCTGTTTAAACATTACCCATATGAATGACAATAAAATTTAAACGAGGTCGGAAAACTTTGTTTTGTTTTTTATTTTAGGTAGAACTTAATATGGCAAATTCAAAAATACTACTTTCATTATGCTAGGACGCATAGCTTAGGAGAAAAAGCTGTTTAAACATTACCCATATGAATGACAATAAAATTTAAACGAGGTCGGAAAATTCAAAAATACTATTTTCATCATGCTACGACGCATAGCTTAGGAGAAAAAGCTGTTTAAACATTACCCATATGAATGACAATAAAATTTAAACGAGGTCGGACAACTTTGTTTTGTTTTTTATTTTAGATAGATCCTAATATGGCAAATTGAAAAATACTATTTTCATTATGCTACGACGCATAGCTTAGGAGAAAAAGCTGTTTAAACATTACCCATATGAATGACAATAAAATTTAAACGAGGTCGGACAACTTTGTTTTGTTTTTTATTTTAGATAGATCCTAATATGGCAAATTGAAAAATACTATTTTCATTATGCTACGACGAATAGCTAAGGAGAAAAAGCTGTTTAAACATTACCCATATCGATGACAATAAAATTTAAACGAGGTCGGAAAACTTTGTTTTGTTTTTTATTTTAGGTAGATCTTAATATGGCAAATTCAAAAATACTATTTTCATTATGCTAGGACGCATAGCTTAGGAAAAAAAGCTTTTTAAACATTACCCATATGAATGACAATAAAATTTAAACGAGGTCGGAAAACTTTGTTTTGTTTTTTATTTTAGGTAGATCTTAATATGGCAAATTCAAAAATACTATTTTCATTATGCTAGGACGCATAGCTTAGGAGAAAAAGCTGTTTAAACATTACCCATATGAATGACAATAAAATTTAAACGAGGTCGGAAAACTTTGTTTTGTTTTTTATTTTAGGTAGATCTTAATATGGCAAATTCAAAAATACTATTTTCATTATGCTAGGACGCATAGCTTAGGAGAAAAAGCTGTTTAAACATTACCCATATGAATGACAATAAAATTTAAACGAGGTCGGAAAACTTTGTTTTGTTTTTTATTTTAGGTAGATCTTAATAAGCCGAATTCAAAAATACTATTTTCATCATGCTACGACTCATAGCTTAGGAGAAAAAGCTGTTTAAACATTACCCATATCAATGACAATAAAATTTAAACGAGGTCGGAAAACTTTGTTTTGTTTTTTATTTTAGGTAGATCTTAATATGGCAAATTCAAAAATACTTTTTTCATTATGCTACGACGCATAGCTTAGGAGAAAAAGCTGTTCAAACATTACCCATATGAATGACAATAAAATTTAAACGAGGTCGGAAAACTTTGTTTTGTTTTTTATTTTAGGTAGATCTTAATATGGCAAATTCAAAAATACTATTTTCTTTATGCTAGAACGCATAGCTTAGGAGAAAAAGCTGTTTAAACATTACCCATATGAATGACAATAAAATTTAAACGAGGTCGGAAAACTTTGTTTTGGTTTTTATTTTAGGTAGATCTTAATATGGCAAATTCAAAAATACTATTTTCATTATGCTACGACGCATAGCTTAGGAGAAAAAGCTGTTTAAACATTACCCATATGAATGACAATAAAATTTAAACGAGGTCGGAAAACTTTGTTTTGTTTTTTTTTAGGTAGATCTTAATATGGCAAATGCAAAAATACTATTTTCATTATGCTACGACGCATAGCTTAGGAGAATAAGCTGTTTAAACATTACCCATATGAATGACAATAAAATTTAAACGAGGTCGGAAAACTTTGTTTTGTTTTTTATTTTAGGTAGATCTTAATATGGCAAATTGAAATATACTATTTTAATTATGCTAGAACGCATAGCTTAGGAGAAAAAGCTGTTTAAACATTACCCATATGAATGACAATAAAATTTAAAGGAGGTCGGAAAACTTTGTTTTGTTTTTTATTTTAGGTAGATCTTAATATGGCAAATTCAAAAATACTATTTTCATTATGCTACGACGCATAGCTTAGGAGAAAAAGCTGTTTAAACATTACCCATATGAATGACAATAAAATTTAAACGAGGTCGGAAAACTTTGTTTTGTTTTTTATTTTAGGTAGATCTTAATAAGCCAAATTCAAAAATGTTATTTTCATTATGCTAGAACGCATAGCTTAGGAGAAAAGCTGTTTAAACATTACCCATATGAATGACAATAAAATTTAAACGAGGTCGGAAAACTTTGTTTTGTTTTTTATTTTAGGTAGATCTTAATATGGCAAATTCAAAAATACTATTTTCATTATGCTACGACGCATAGCTTAGGAGAAAAAGCTGCTTAAACATTACCCATATGAATGACAATAAAATTTAAACGAGGTCGGAAAACTTTGTTTTGTTTTTTATTTTAGGTAGATCTTAATATGGCAAATTCAAAAATACTATTTTCATTATGCTACGACGCATAGCTTAGGAGAAAAAGCTGTTTAAACATTACCCATATGAATGACAATAAAATTTAAACGAGGTCGGAAAACTTTGTTTTGTTTTTTATTTTAGGTAGATCTTAATATGGCAAATTGAAATATATTATTTTAATTATGCTAGGACGCATAGCTTAGGAGAAAAAGCTGTTTAAACATTACCCGTATGAATGACAATAAAATTTAAACGAGGTCGGAAAAGTTTGTTTTGTTTTTTATTTTAGGTAGATCTTAATATGGCAAATTCAAAAATACTATTTTCATTATGCTAGAGTGCATAGCTTAGGAGAAAAAGCTGTTTAAACATTACCCATATGAATGACAATAAAATTTAAACGAGGTCGGAAAACTTTTTTTTGTTTTTTATTTTTGGTAGATCTTAATATGGCAAATTCAAAAATACTATTTTCATCATGCTACGACGCATAGCTTAGGAGAAAAAGCTGTTTAAACATTACCCATATGAATGACAATAAAATTTAAACGAGGTCGGAAAACTTTGTTTTGTTTTTTATTTTAGGTAGATCTTTATATGGCAAATTCAAAAATACTATTTTCATTATGCTAGGACGCATAGCTTAGGAGAAAAAGCTGTTTAAACATTACCCATATGAATGACAATAAAATTTAAACGAGGTCGGAAAACTTTGTTTTGTTTTTTATTTTAAGTAGATCTTAATATGGCTAATTCAAAAATACTATTTTCATTATGCTAGGACGCATAGCTTAGGAGAAAAAACTGTTTAAACATTACCCATATGAATGACAATAAAATTTAAACGAGGTCGGAAAACTTTGTTTCGTTTTTTATTTTAGGTAGATCTTAACAAGCCAAATTCAAAAATACTATTTTCATCATGCTACGACGCATAGCTTAGGAGAATAAGCTGTTTAAACATTACCCGTATGAATGACAATAAAATTTAAACGAGGTCGGAAAACTTTGTTTTGTTTTTTATTTTAGGTAGATCTTAATATGGCCAATTCAAAAATACTATTTTCATTATGCTAGAACGCATAGCTTAGGAGAAAAAGCTGTTTAAACATTACCCATATGAATGACAATAAAATTTAAACGAGGTCGGAAAACTTTGTTTTGTTTTTTATTTTAAGTAGATCTTAATATGGCTAATTCAAAAATACTATTTTCATTATGCTACGACGCATAGCTTAGGAGAAAAAGCTGTTTAAACATTACCCATATGAATGACAATAAAATTTAAACGAGGTCGGAAAACTTTGTTTTGTTTTTTATTTTAGGTAGATCTTAATATGGCAAATTCAAAAATACTATTTTCATTATGCTACGACGCATAGCTTAGGAGAAAAAGCTGTTTAAACATTACCCATATGAATGACAATAAAATTTAAACGAGGTCGGAAAACTTTGTTTTGTTTTTTATTTTAGGTAGATCTTAATATGGCAAATTCAAAAATACTATATTTTCATTATGCTACGACGCATAGCTTAGGAGAAAAAGCTGTTTAAACAATACCCATATGAATGACAATAAAATTTAAACGAGGTCGGAAAACTTTGTTTTGTTTTTTATTTTAGGTAGATCTTAATATGGCAAATTGAAATATGTTATTTTAATTATGCTAGGACGCATAGCTTAGGAGAAAAAGCTGTTTAAACATTACCCGTATGAATGACACTAAAATTTAAACGAGGTCGGAAAACTTTGTTTTGTTTTTTATTTTAGGTAGATCTTAATATGGCAAATTCAAAAATACTATTTTCATTATGCTAGGACGCATAGCTTAGGAGAAAAAGCTGTTTAAACATTACCCATATGAATGACAATAAAATTTAAACGAGGTCGGAAAACTTTTTTTTGTTTTTTATTTTAGGTAGATCTTAATATGGCAAATTCAAAAATACTATTTTCATCATGCTACGACGCATAGCTTAGGAGAAAAAGCTGTTTAAACATTACCCATATGAATGACAATAAAATTTAAACGAGGTCGGAAAACTTTGTTTTGTTTTTTATTTTAGGTAGATCTTAACAAGCCAAATTCAAAAATACTATTTTCATCATGCTACGACGCATGGCTTAGGAGAATAAGCTGTTTAAACATTACCCGTATGAATGACAATAAAATTTAAACGAGGTCGGAAAACTTTGTTTTGTTTTTTATTTTAGGTAGATCTTAATATGGCCAATTCAAAAATACTATTTTCATTATGCTAGAACGCATAGCTTAGGAGAAAAAGCTGTTTAAACATTACCCATATGAATGACAATAAAATTTAAACGAGGTCGGAAAACTTTGTTTTGTTTTTTATTTTAAGTAGATCTTAATATGGCTAATTCAAAAATACTATTTTCATTATGCTACAACGCATAGCTTAGGAGAAAAACCTGTTTAAACATTACCCATATGAATGACAATAAAATTTAAACGAGGTCGGAAAACTTTGTTTTGTTTTTTATGTTAGGTAGATCTTAATATGGCAAATTCAAAAATACTATTTTCATCATGCTACGACGCATAGCTTAGGAGAAAAAGCTGTTTAAACATTACCCATATGAATGACAATAAAATTTAAGCGAGGTCGAAAAACTTTGTTTTGTTTTTTATTTTAGGTAGATCTTAATATGGCAAATTCAAAAATACTATTTTTATTATGCTAGGACGCATAGCTTAGGAGAAAAAGCTGTTTAAACATTACCCATATGAATGACAATAAAATTTAAACGAGGTCGGAAAACTTTGTTTTGTTTTTTATTTTAAGTAGATCTTAATATGGCTAATTCAAAAATACTATTTTCATCATGCTACGACGCATAGCTTAGGAGAATAAGCTGTTTAAACATTACCCATATGAATGACAATAAAATTTAAACGAGGTCGGAGAACTTTGTTTTGTTTTTTATTTTAGGTAGATCCTAATAAGCCAAATTCAAAAATACTATTTTCATTATGCTACGACGCATAGCTTAGGAGAATAAGCTGTTTAAACACTACCCATATGAATGACAATAAAATTTAAACGAGGTCGGAAAACTTTGTTTTGTTTTTTATTTTATGTAGATCTTAATATGGCAAATTGAAATATACTATTTTAATTATGCTAGAACGCATAGCTTAGGAGAAAAAGCTGTTTAAACATTACCCATATGAATGACAATAAAATTTAAACGAGGTCGGAAAACTTTGTTTTGTTTTTTATTTTAGGTAGATCTTAATATGGCAAATTCAAAAATACTATTTTCATTATGCTACGACGCATAGCTTAGGTGAAAAAGCTGTTTAAACATTACCCATATGAATGACAATAAAATTTAAACGAGGTCGGAAAACTTTGTTTTGTTTTTAGTTTTAAGTAGATCTTAATATGGCTAATTCAAAAATACTATTTTCATTATGCTAGGATGCATAGCTTAGGAGAAAATGCTGTTTAAACATTACCCATATGAATGACAATAAAATTTAAATGAGGTCGGAAAACTTTGTTTTGTTTTTTATTTTAGGTAGATATTAATATGGCTAATTCAAAAATACTATTTTCATTATGCTACGACGCATAGCTTAGGAGAAAAAGCTGTTTAAACATTACCCGTATGAATGACAATAAAATTTAAACGAGGTCGGAAAACTTTGTTTTGTTTTTTATTTTAGGTAGATCTTAATATGGCAAATTCAAAAATACTATTTTCATCATGCTACGACGCATAGCTTAGGAGAAAAAGCTGTTTAAACATTACCCATATGAATGACAATAAAATTTAAACGAGGTCGGAAAACTTTGTTTTGTTTTTTATTTTAGGTAGATCTTAACAAGCCAAATTCAAAAATACTATTTTCATCATGCTACGACGCATGGCTTAGGAGAATAAGCTGTTTAAACATTACCCGTATGAATGACAATAAAATTTAAACGAGGTCGGAAAACTTTGTTTTGTTTTTTATTTTAGGTAGATCTTAATATGGCCAATTCAAAAATACTATTTTCATTATGCTAGAACGCATAGCTTAGGAGAAAAAGCTGTTTAAACATTACCCATATGAATGACAATAAAATTTAAACGAGGTCGGAAAACTTTGTTTTGTTTTTTATTTTAAGTAGATCTTAATATGGCTAATTCAAAAATACTATTTTCATTATGCTACAACGCATAGCTTAGGAGAAAAACCTGTTTAAACATTACCCATATGAATGACAATAAAATTTAAACGAGGTCGGAAAACTTTGTTTTGTTTTTTATGTTAGGTAGATCTTAATATGGCAAATTCAAAAATACTATTTTCATCATGCTACGACGCATAGCTTAGGAGAAAAAGCTGTTTAAACATTACCCATATGAATGACAATAAAATTTAAGCGAGGTCGAAAAACTTTGTTTTGTTTTTTATTTTAGGTAGATCTTAATATGGCAAATTCAAAAATACTATTTTTATTATGCTAGGACGCATAGCTTAGGAGAAAAAGCTGTTTAAACATTACCCATATGAATGACAATAAAATTTAAACGAGGTCGGAAAACTTTGTTTTGTTTTTTATTTTAAGTAGATCTTAATATGGCTAATTCAAAAATACTATTTTCATCATGCTACGACGCATAGCTTAGGAGAATAAGCTGTTTAAACATTACCCATATGAATGACAATAAAATTTAAACGAGGTCGGAGAACTTTGTTTTGTTTTTTATTTTAGGTAGATCCTAATAAGCCAAATTCAAAAATACTATTTTCATTATGCTACGACGCATAGCTTAGGAGAATAAGCTGTTTAAACACTACCCATATGAATGACAATAAAATTTAAACGAGGTCGGAAAACTTTGTTTTGTTTTTTATTTTATGTAGATCTTAATATGGCAAATTGAAATATACTATTTTAATTATGCTAGAACGCATAGCTTAGGAGAAAAAGCTGTTTAAACATTACCCATATGAATGACAATAAAATTTAAACGAGGTCGGAAAACTTTGTTTTGTTTTTTATTTTAGGTAGATCTTAATATGGCAAATTCAAAAATACTATTTTCATTATGCTACGACGCATAGCTTAGGTGAAAAAGCTGTTTAAACATTACCCATATGAATGACAATAAAATTTAAACGAGGTCGGAAAACTTTGTTTTGTTTTTAGTTTTAAGTAGATCTTAATATGGCTAATTCAAAAATACTATTTTCATTATGCTAGGATGCATAGCTTAGGAGAAAAAGCTGTTTAAACATTACCCATATGAATGACAATAAAATTTAAATGAGGTCGGAAAACTTTGTTTTGTTTTTTATTTTAGGTAGATATTAATATGGCTAATTCAAAAATACTATTTTCATTATGCTACGACGCATAGCTTAGGAGAAAAAGCTGTTTAAACATTACCCATATGAATGACAATAAAATTTAAACGAGGTCGGAAAACTTTGTTTTGTTTTTTATTTTAGGTAGATCTTAATATGGCCAATTCAAAAATACTATTTTCATTATGCTAGAACGCATAGCTTAGGAGAAAAAGCTGTTTAAACATTACCCATATGAATGACAATAAAATTTAAACGAGGTCGGAAAACTTTGTTTTGTTTTTTATTTTAAGTAGATCTTAATATGGCTAATTCAAAAATACTATTTTCATTATGCTACAACGCATAGCTTAGGAGAAAAACCTGTTTAAACATTACCCATATGAATGACAATAAAATTTAAACGAGGTCGGAAAACTTTGTTTTGTTTTTTATGTTGGGTAGATCTTAATATGGCAAATTCAAAAATACTATTTTCATCATGCTACAACGCATAGCTTAGGAGAAAAAGCTGTTTAAACATTACCCATATGAATGACAATAAAATTTAAGCGAGGTCGAAAAACTTTGTTTTGTTTTTTATTTTAGGTAGATCTTAATATGGCAAATTCAAAAATACTATTTTTATTATGCTAGGACGCATAGCTTAGGAGAAAAAGCTGTTTAAACATTACCCATATGAATGACAATAAAATTTAAACGAGGTCGGAAAACTTTGTTTTGTTTTTTATTTTAGGTAGATCTTAATATGGCAAATTGAAATATATTATTTTAATTATGCTAGGACGCATAGCTTAGGAGAAAAAACTGTTTAAACATTACCCGTATGAATGACACTAAAATTTAAACGAGGTCGGAAAACTTTGTTTTGTTTTTTATTTTAGGTAGATCTTAATATGGCAAATTCAAAAATACTATTTTCATTATGCTAGGACGCATAGCTTAGGAGAAAAAGCTGTTTAAACATTACCCATATGAATGACAATAAAATTTAAACGAGGTCGGAAAACTTTTTTTTGTTTTTTATTTTAGGTAGATCTTAATATGGCAAATTCAAAAATACTATTTTCATCATGCTACGACGCATAGCTTAGGAGAAAAAGCTGTTTAAACATTACCCATATGAATGACAATAAAATTTAAACGAGGTCGGAAAACTTTTTTTTGTTTTTTATTTTAGGTAGATCTTAATATGGCAAATTCAAAAATACTATTTTCATCATGCTACGACGCATAGCTTAGGAGAAAAAGCTGTTTAAACATTACCCATATGAATGACAATAAAATTTAAACGAGGTCGGAAAACTTTTTTTTGTTTCTTATTTTAGGTAGATCTTAATATGGCAAATTCAAAAATACTATTTTCATCATGCTACAACGCATAGCTTAGGAGAAAAAGCTGTTTAAACATTACCCATATGAATGACAATAAAATTTAAACGAGGTCGGAAAACTTTGTTTTGTTTTTTATTTTAAGTAGATCTTAATATGGCTAATTCAAAAATACTATTTTCATTATGCTAGGACGCATAGCTTAGGAGAAAAAACTGTTTAAACATTACCCATATGAATGACAATAAAATTTAAACGAGGTCGGAAAACTTTGTTTCGTTTTTTATTTTAGGTAGATCTTAACAAGCCAAATTCAAAAATACTATTTTCATCATGCTACGACGCATAGCTTAGGAGAATAAGCTGTTTAAACATTACCCGTATGAATGACAATAAAATTTAAACGAGGTCGGAAAACTTTGTTTTGTTTTTTATTTTAGGTAGATCTTAATATGGCCAATTCAAAAATACTATTTTCATTATGCTAGAACGCATAGCTTAGGAGAAAAAGCTGTTTAAACATTACCCATATGAATGACAATAAAATTTAAACGAGGTCGGAAAACTTTGTTTTGTTTTTTATTTTAAGTAGATCTTAATATGGCTAATTCAAAAATACTATTTTCATTATGCTACGACGCATAGCTTAGGAGAAAAAGCTGTTTAAACATTACCCATATGAATGACAATAAAATTTAAACGAGGTCGGAAAACTTTGTTTTGTTTTTTATTTTAGGTAGATCTTAATATGGCAAATTCAAAAATACTATTTTCATTATGCTACGACGCATAGCTTAGGAGAAAAAGCTGTTTAAACATTACCCATATGAATGACAATAAAATTTAAACGAGGTCGGAAAACTTTGTTTTGTTTTTTATTTTAGGTAGATCTTAATATGGCAAATTCAAAAATACTATATTTTCATTATGCTACGACGCATAGCTTAGGAGAAAAAGCTGTTTAAACAATACCCATATGAATGACAATAAAATTTAAACGAGGTCGGAAAACTTTGTTTTGTTTTTTATTTTAGGTAGATCTTAATATGGCAAATTGAAATATGTTATTTTAATTATGCTAGGACGCATAGCTTAGGAGAAAAAGCTGTTTAAACATTACCCGTATGAATGACACTAAAATTTAAACGAGGTCGGAAAACTTTGTTTTGTTTTTTATTTTAGGTAGATCTTAATATGGCAAATTCAAAAATAATATTTTCATTATGCTAGGACGCATAGCTTAGGAGAAAAAGCTGTTTAAACATTACCCATATGAATGACAATAAAATTTAAACGAGGTCGGAAAACTTTTTTTTGTTTTTTATTTTAGGTAGATCTTAATATGGCAAATTCAAAAATACTATTTTCATCATGCTACGACGCATAGCTTAGGAGAAAAAGCTGTTTAAACATTACCCATATGAATGACAATAAAATTTAAACGAGGTCGGAAAACTTTGTTTTGTTTTTTATTTTAGGTAGATCTTAACAAGCCAAATTCAAAAATACTATTTTCATCATGCTACGACGCATGGCTTAGGAGAATAAGCTGTTTAAACATTACCCGTATGAATGACAATAAAATTTAAACGAGGTCGGAAAACTTTGTTTTGTTTTTTATTTTAGGTAGATCTTAATATGGCCAATTCAAAAATACTATTTTCATTATGCTAGAACGCATAGCTTAGGAGAAAAAGCTGTTTAAACATTACCCATATGAATGACAATAAAATTTAAACGAGGTCGGAAAACTTTGTTTTGTTTTTTATTTTAAGTAGATCTTAATATGGCTAATTCAAAAATACTATTTTCATTATGCTACAACGCATAGCTTAGGAGAAAAACCTGTTTAAACATTACCCATATGAATGACAATAAAATTTAAACGAGGTCGGAAAACTTTGTTTTGTTTTTTATGTTAGGTAGATCTTAATATGGCAAATTCAAAAATACTATTTTCATCATGCTACGACGCATAGCTTAGGAGAAAAAGCTGTTTAAACATTACCCATATGAATGACAATAAAATTTAAGCGAGGTCGAAAAACTTTGTTTTGTTTTTTATTTTAGGTAGATCTTAATATGGCAAATTCAAAAATACTATTTTTATAATGCTAGGACGCATAGCTTAGGAGAAAAAGCTGTTTAAACATTACCCATATGAATGACAATAAAATTTAAACGAGGTCGGAAAACTTTGTTTTGTTTTTTATTTTAGGTAGATCTTAATATGGCAAATTCAAAAATACTATTTTCATTATGCTACGACGCATAGCTTAGGTGAAAAAGCTGTTTAAACATTACCCATATGAATGACAATAAAATTTAAACGAGGTCGGAAAACTTTGTTTTGTTTTTAGTTTTAAGTAGATCTTAATATGGCTAATTCAAAAATACTATTTTCATTATGCTAGGATGCATAGCTTAGGAGAAAAAGCTGTTTAAACATTACCCATATGAATGACAATAAAATTTAAATGAGGTCGGAAAACTTTGTTTTGTTTTTTATTTTAGGTAGATATTAATATGGCTAATTCAAAAATACTATTTTCATTATGCTACGACGCATAGCTTAGGAGAAAAAGCTGTTTAAACATTACCCATATGAATGACAATAAAATTTAAACGAGGTCGGAAAACTTTGTTTTGTTTTTTATTTTAGGTAGATCTTAATATGGCAAATTGAAATATATTATTTTAATTATGCTAGGACGCATAGCTTAGGAGAAAAAACTGTTTAAACATTACCCGTATGAATGACAATAAAATTTAAACGAGGTCGGAAAACTTTGTTTTGTTTTTTATTTTAGGTAGATCTTAATATGGCAAATTCAAAAATACTATTTTCATTATGCTAGAACGCATAGCTTAGGAGAAAAAGCTGTTTAAACATTACCCATATGAAGGACAATAAAATTTAAACGAGGTCGGAAAACTTTTTTTTGTTTTTTATTTTAGGTAGATCTTAATATGGCAAATTCAAAAATACTATTTTCATCATGCTACGACGCATAGCTTAGGAGAAAAAGCTGTTTAAACATTACCCATATGAATGACAATAAAATTTAAACGAGGTCGGAAAACTTTGTTTTGTTTTTTATTTTAGGTAGATCTTAACAAGCCAAATTCAAAAATACTATTTTCATCATGCTACGACGCATAGCTTAGGAGAATAAGCTGTTTAAACATTACCCGTATGAATGACAATAAAATTTAAACGAGGTCGGAAAACTTTGTTTTGTTTTTTATTTTAGGTAGATCTTAATATGGCCAATTCAAAAATACTATTTTCATTATGCTACGACGCATAGCTTAGGAGAAAAAGCTGTTTAAACATTACCCATATGAATGACAATAAAATATAAACGAGGTCGGAAAACTTTGTTTTGTTTTTTATTTTAAGTAGATCTTAATATGGCTAATTCAAAAATACTATTTTCATTATGCTACAACGCATAGCTTAGGAGAAAAACCTGTTTAAACATTACCCATATGAATGACAATAAAATTTAAACGAGGTCGGAAAACTTTGTTTGGTTTTTTATGTTAGGTAGATCTTAATATGGCAAATTCAAAAATACTATTTTCATTATGCTACAACGCATAGCTTAGGAGAAAAAGCTGTTTAAACATTACCCATATGAATGACAATAAAATTTAAACGAGGTCGAAAAACTTTGTTTTGTTTTTTATTTTAGGTAGATCTTAATATGGCAAATTCAAAAATACTATTTTTATTATGCTAGGACGCATAGCTTAGGAGAAAAAGCTGTTTAAACATTACCCATATGAATGACAATAAAATTTAAACGAGGTCGGAAAACTTTGTTTTGTTTTTTATTTTAAGTAGATCTTAATATGGCTAATTCAAAAATACTATTTTCATCATGCTACGACGCATAGCTTAGGAGAATAAGCTGTTTAAACATTACCCATATGAATGACAATAAAATTTAAACGAGGTCGGAGAACTTTGTTTTGTTTTTTATTTTAGGTAGATCCTAATAAGCCAAATTCAAAAATACTATTTTCATTATGCTACGACGCATAGCTTAGGAGAATAAGCTGTTTAAACACTACCCATATGAATGACAATAAAATTTAAACGAGGTCGGAAAACTTTGTTTTGTTTTTTATTTTATGTAGATCTTAATATGGCAAATTGAAATATACTATTTTAATTATGCTAGAACGCATAGCTTAGGAGAAAAAGCTGTTTAAACATTACCCATATGAATGACAATAAAATTTAAACGAGGTCGGAAAACTTTGTTTTGTTTTTTATTTTAGGTAGATCTTAATATGGCAAATTCAAAAATACTATTTTCATTATGCTACGACGCATAGCTTAGGTGAAAAAGCTGTTTAAACATTACCCATATGAATGACAATAAAATTTAAACGAGGTCGGAAAACTTTGTTTTGTTTTTAGTTTTAAGTAGATCTTAATATGGCTAATTCAAAAATACTATTTTCATTATGCTAGGATGCATAGCTTAGGAGAAAAAGCTGTTTAAACATTACCCATATGAATGACAATAAAATTTAAATGAGGTCGGAAAACTTTGTTTTGTTTTTTATTTTAGGTAGATATTAATATGGCTAATTCAAAAATACTATTTTCATTATGCTACGACGCATAGCTTAGGAGAAAAAGCTGTTTAAACATTACCCATATGAATGACAATAAAATTTAAACGAGGTCGGAAAACTTTGTTTTGTTTTTTATTTTAGGTAGATCTTAATATGGCAAATTGAAATATATTATTTTAATTATGCTAGGACGCATAGCTTAGGAGAAAAAACTGTTTAAACATTACCCGTATGAATGACAATAAAATTTAAACGAGGTCGGAAAACTTTGTTTTGTTTTTTATTTTAGGTAGATCTTAATATGGCAAATTCAAAAATACTATTTTCATTATGCTAGAACGCATAGCTTAGGAGAAAAAGCTGTTTAAACATTACCCATATGAATGACAATAAAATTTAAACGAGGTCGGAAAACTTTTTTTTGTTTTTTATTTTAGGTAGATCTTAATATGGCAAATTCAAAAATACTATTTTCATCATGCTACGACGCATAGCTTAGGAGAAAAAGCTGTTTAAACATTACCCATATGAATGACAATAAAATTTAAACGAGGTCGGAAAACTTTGTTTTGTTTTTTATTTTAGGTAGATCTTAACAAGCCAAATTCAAAAATACTATTTTCATCATGCTACGACGCATAGCTTAGGAGAATAAGCTGTTTAAACATTACCCGTATGAATGACAATAAAATTTAAACGAGGTCGGAAAACTTTGTTTTGTTTTTTATTTTAGGTAGATCTTAATATGGCCAATTCAAAAATACTATTTTCATTATGCTACGACGCATAGCTTAGGAGAAAAAGCTGTTTAAACATTACCCATATGAATGACAATAAAATATAAACGAGGTCGGAAAACTTTGTTTTGTTTTTTATTTTAAGTAGATCTTAATATGGCTAATTCAAAAATACTATTTTCATTATGCTACAACGCATAGCTTAGGAGAAAAACCTGTTTAAACATTACCCATATGAATGACAATAAAATTTAAACGAGGTCGGAAAACTTTGTTTGGTTTTTTATGTTAGGTAGATCTTAATATGGCAAATTCAAAAATACTATTTTCATCATGCTACGACGCATAGCTTAGGAGAAAAAGCTGTTTAAACATTACCCATATGAATGACAATAAAATTTAAACGAGGTCGAAAAACTTTGTTTTGTTTTTTATTTTAGGTAGATCTTAATATGGCAAATTCAAAAATACTATTTTCATTATGCTAGGACGCATAGCTTAGGAGAAAAAGCTGTTTAAACATTACCCATATGAATGATATATCAATGACAATAAAATTTAAACGAGGTCGGAAAACTTTGTTTTGTTTTTATTTTAGGTAGATCTTAATAAGCCAAATTCAAAAATACTATTTTCATTATGCTACGACGCATAGCTTAGGAGAAAAAGCTGTTTAAACATTACCCATATGAATGACAATAAAATTTAAACGAGGTCGGAAAACTTTGTTTTGTTTTTTATTTTAGGTAGATCTTAATATGGCAAATTGAAATATATTATTTTAATTATGCTAGGACGCATAGCTTAGGAGAAAAAGCTGTTTAAACATTACCCGTATGAATGACAATAAAATTCAAACGAGGTCGGAAAAGTTTGTTTTGTTTTTTATTTTAGGTAGATCTTAATATGGCAAATTCAAAAATACTATTTTCATTATGCTAGAGTGCATAGCTTAGGAGAAAAAGCTGTTTAAACATTACCCATATGAATGACAATAAAATTTAAACGAGGTCGGAAAACTTTTTTTTGTTTTTTATTTTAGGTAGATCTTAATATGGCAAATTCAAAAATACTATTTTCATCATGCTACGACGCATAGCTTAGGAGAAAAAGCTGTTTAAACATTACCCATATGAATGACAATAAAATTTAAACGAGGTCGGAAAACTTTGTTTTGTTTTTTATTTTAGGTAGATCTTAATATGGCAAATTCAAAAATACTATTTTCATTATGCTAGGACGCATAGCTTAGGAGAAAAAGCTGTTTAAACATTACCCATATGAATGACAATAAAATTTAAACGAGGTCGGAAAACTTTGTTTTGTTTTTTATTTTAGGTAGATCTTAACAAGCCAAATTCAAAAATACTATTTTCATCATGCTACGACGCATAGCTTAGGAGAATAAGCTGTTTAAACATTACCCGTATGAATGACAATAAAATTTAAACGAGGTCGGAAAACTTTGTTTTGTTTTTTATTTTAGGTAGATCTTAATATGGCCAATTCAAAAATACTATTTTCATTATGCTAGAACGCATAGCTTAGGAGAAAAAGCTGTTTAAACATTACCCATATGAATGACAATAAAATTTTAACGAGGTCGGAAAACTTTGTTTTGTTTTTTATTTTAAGTAGATCTTAATATGGCTAATTCAAAAATACTATTTTCATTATGCTACGACGCATAGCTTAGGAGAAAAAGCTGTTTAAACATTACCCATATGAATGACAATAAAATTTAAACGAGGTCGGAAAACTTTGTTTTGTTTTTTATTTTAGGTAGATCTTAATATGGCAAATTCAAAAATACTATTTTCATTATGCTACGACGCATAGCTTAGGAGAAAAAGCTGTTTAAACATTACCCATATGAATGACAATAAAATTTAAACGAGGTCGGAAAACTTTGTTTTGTTTTTTATTTTAAGTAGATCTTAATATGGCTAATTCAAAAATACTATTTTCATTATGCTAGGACGCATAGCTTAGGAGAAAAAACTGTTTAAACATTACCCATATGAATGACAATAAAATTTAAACGAGGTCGGAAAACTTTGTTTTGTTTTTTATTTTAAGTAGATCTTAATATGGCTAATTCAAAAATACTATTTTCATCATGCTACGACGCATAGCTTAGGAGAAAAAGCTGTTTAAACATTACCCATATGAATGACAATAAAATTTAAATGAGGTCGGAAAACTTTGTTTTGTTTTTTATTTTAGGTAGATATTAATATGGCTAATTCAAAAATACTATTTTCATCATGCTACGACGCATAGCTTAGGAGAATAAGCTGTTTAAACATTACCCATATGAATGACAATAAAATTTAAACGAGGTCGGAAAACTTTGTTTTGTTTTTTATTTTATGTAGATCTTAATATGGCAAATTGAAATATACTATTTTCATTATGCTACGACGCATAGCTTAGGAGAAAAAGCTGTTTAAACATTACCCATATGAATGACAATAAAATTTAAACGAGGTCGGAAAACTTTGTTTTGTTTTTTATTTTAGGTAGATCTTAATATGGCAAATTCAAAAATACTATTTTCATTATGCTAGGATGCATAGCTTAGGAGAAAAAGCTGTTTAAACATTACCCATATGAATGACAATAAAATTTAAACGAGGTCGGAAAACTTTGTTTTGTTTTTTATTTTAGGTAGATCTTAATATGGCAAATTCAAAAATACTATTTTCATTATGCTACGACGCATAGCTTAGGAGAAAAAGCTGTTTAAACATTACCCATATGAATGACAATAAAATTTAAACGAGGTCGGAAAACTTTGTTTTGTTTTTTATTTTAGGTAGATCTTAATATGGCAAATTGAAATATATTATTTTAATTATGCTAGGACGCATAGCTTAGGAGAAAAAACTGTTTAAACATTACCCGTATGAATGACAATAAAATTTAAACGAGGTCGGAAAACTTTGTTTTGTTTTTTATTTTAGGTAGATCTTAATATGGCAAATTCAAAAATACTATTTTCATTATGCTAGAACGCATAGCTTAGGAGAAAAAGCTGTTTAAACATTACCCATATGAATGACAATAAAATTTAAACGAGGTCGGAAAACTTTTTTTTGTTTTTTATTTTAGGTAGATCTTAATATGGCAAATTCAAAAATACTATTTTCATCATGCTACGACGCATAGCTTAGGAGAAAAAGCTGTTTAAACATTACCCATATGAATGACAATAAAATTTAAACGAGGTCGGAAAACTTTGTTTTGTTTTTTATTTTAAGTAGATCTTAATATGGCTAATTCAAAAATACTATTTTCATAATGCTACAACGCATAGCTTAGGAGAAAAACCTGTTTAAACATTACCCATATGAATGACAATAAAATTTAAACGAGGTCGGAAAACTTTGTTTTTTTTTTATTTTAGGTAGATCTTAATATGGCAAATTCAAAAATACTATTTTCATCATGCTACGACGCATAGCTTAGGAGAAAAAGCTGTTTAAACATTACCCATATGAATGACAATAAAATTTAAACGAGGTCGAAAAACTTTGTTTTGTTTTTTATTTTAGGTAGATCTTAATATGGCAAATTCAAAAATACTATTTTTATTATGCTAGGACGCATAGCTTAGGAGAAAAAGCTGTTTAAACATTACCCATATGAATGACAATAAAATTTAAACGAGGTCGGAAAACTTTGTTTTGTTTTTTATTTTAGGTAGATCTTAATATGGCTAATTCAAAAATACTATTTTCATCATGCTACGACGCATAGCTTAGGAGAATAAGCTGTTTAAACATTACCCATATGAATGACAATAAAATTTAAACGAGGTCGGAAAACTTTGTTTTGTTTTTTATTTTAGGTAGATCTTAATAAGCCAAATTCAAAAATACTATTTTCATCATGCTACGACGCATAGCTTAGGAGAATAAGCTGTTTAAACATTACCCATATGAATGACAATAAAATTTAAACGAGGTCGGAAAACTTTGTTTTGTTTTTTATTTTATGTAGATCTTAATATGGCAAATGGAAATATACTATTTTAATTATGCTAGAACGCATAGCTTAGGAGAAAAAGCTGTTTAAACATTACCCATATGAATGACAATAAAATTTAAACGAGGTCAGAAAACTTTGTTTTGTTTTTAATTTTAGGTAGATCTTAATATGGCAAATTCAAAAATACTATTTTCATTATGCTACGACGCATAGCTTAGGAGAAAAAGCTGTTTAAACATTACCCATATGAATGACAATAAAATTTAGACGAGGTCGGAAAACTTTGTTTTGTTTTTTATTTTAAGTAGATCTTAATATGGCTAATTCAAAAATACTATTTTCATCATGCTACGACGCATAGCTTAGGAGAATAAGCTGTTTAAACATTACCCATATGAATGACAATAAAATTTAAACGAGGTCGGAAAACTTTGTTTTGTTTTTTATTTTAGGTAGATCTTAATATGGCAAATTCAAAAATTTTATTTTTATCATGCTACGACGCATAGCTTAGGAGAAAAAGCTGTTTAAACATTACCCATATGAATGACAATAAAATTTAAACGAGGTCGGAAAACTTTGTTTTGTTTTTTATTTTAGGTAGATCTTAATTTGGCTAATTCAAAAATACTATTTTCATTATGCTACGACGCATAGCTTAGGAGAAAAAGCTGTTTAAACATTACCCATATGAATGACAATAAAATTTAAAGGAGGTCGGAAAACTTTGTTTTGTTTTTTACTTTAGGTAGATCTTAATATGGCCAATTCAAAAATACTATTTTCATTATGCTAGGACGCATAGCTTAGGAGAAAAAGCTGTTTAAACATTACCCATATGAATGACAATAAAATTTAAAGGAGGTCGGAAAAGTTTGTTTTGTTTTTTATTTTAGGTAGATCTTTATATGGCAAATTGAAATATACTATTTTCATTATGCTACGACGCAAAGCTTAGGAGAAAAAGCTGTTTAAACATTACCCATATGAATGACAATAAAATTTAAACGAGATCGGAAAAGTTTGTTTTGTTTTTTATTTTAGGTAGATCTTTATATGGCAAATTGAAATATACTATTTTCATTATGCTATGACGCAAAGCTTAGGAGAAAAAGCTGTTTAAACATTACCCGTATGAATGACAATAAAATTTAAACGAGGTCGGAAAACTTTGTTTTGTTTTTTATTTTAAGTAGATCTTAATATGGCTAATTAAAAAATACTATTTTCATCATGCTACGACGCATAGCTTAGGAGAATAAGCTGTTTAAACATTACCCATATGAATGACAATAAAATTTAAACGAGGTCGGAAAACTTTGTTTTGTTTTTTATTTTAGGTAGATCTTAATATGGCAAATTCAAAAATACTATTTTCATCATGCTACGACGCATAGCTTAGGAGAATAAGCTGTTTAAACATTACCCATATGAATGACAATAAAATTTAAACGAGGTCGGAAAACTTTGTTTTGTTTTTTTTTTTAGGTAGATCTTAATATGGCAAATGCAAAAATACTATTTTCATTATGCTACGACGCATAGCTTAGGAGAATAAGCTGTTTAAACATTACCCATATGAATGACAATAAAATTTAAACGAGGTCGGAAAACTTTGTTTTGTTTTTTTTTTTAGGTAGATTTTAATATGGCAAATGCAAAAATACTATTTTCATTATGCTACGACGCATAGCTTAGGAGAATAAGCTGTTTAAACATTACCCATATGAATGACAATAAAATTTAAACGAGGTCGGAAAACTTTGTTTTGTTTTTTATTTTAAGTAGATCTTAATATGGCTAATTCAAAAATACTATTTTCATCATGCTGCGACGCATAGCTTAGGAGAAAAAGCTGTTTAAACATTACCCACATGAATGACAGTAAAATTTAAACGAGGTCGGAAAACTTTGTTTTGTTTTTTATTTTAAGTAGATCTTAATATGGCAAAATCAAAAATACTATTTTCATTATGCTAGGACGCATAGCTTAGGAGAAAAATCTGTTTAAACATTACCCATATGAATGACAATAATAAAATTTAAACGAGGTCGGAAAACTTTGTTTTGTTTTTTATTTTAGGTAGATCTTAATATGGCAAATTCAAAAATACTATATTCATTATGCTACGACGCATAGCTTAGGAGAAAAAGCTGTTTAAACATTACCCATATGAATGACAATAAAATTTAAACGAGGTCGGAAAACTTTGTTTTGTTTTTTATTTTAGGTAGATCTTAATATGGCAAATTGAAATATACTATTTTCATTATGCTACGACGCATAGCTTAGGAAAAAAAGCTGTTTAAACATTACCCGTATGAATGACAATAAAATTTAAACGAGGTCGGAAAACTTTGTTTTGTTTTTTATTTTAGGTAGATCTTAATATGGCAAATTCAAAAATACTATTTTCATCATGCTACGACGCATAGCTTAGGAGAATAAGCTGTTTAAACATTACCCATATGAATGACAATAAAATTTAAACGAGGTCGGAAAACTTTGTTTTGTTTTTTATTTTAAGTAGATCTTAATATGGCTAATTCAAAAATACTATTTTCATCATGCTGCGACGCATAGCTTAGGAGAATAAGCTGTTTAAACATTACCCATATGAATGACAATAAAATTTAAACGAGGTCGGAAAACTTTGTTTTGTTTTTTATTTTAGGTAGATCTTAATAAGCCAAATTCAAAAATACTATTTTCATCATGCTACGACGCATAGCTTAGGAGAATAAGCTGTTTAAACATTACCCATATGAATGACAATAAAATTTAAACGAGGTCGGAAAACTTTGTTTTGTTTTTTATTTTATGTAGATCTTAATATGGCAAATTGAAATATACTATTTTAATTATGCTAGAACGCATAGCTTAGGAGAAAAAGCTGTTTAAACATTACCCATATGAATGACAATAAAATTTAAACGAGGTCAGAAAACTTTGTTTTGTTTTTAATTTTAGGTAGATCTTAATATGGCAAATTCAAAAATACTATTTTCATTATGCTACGACGCATAGCTTAGGAGAAAAAGCTGTTTAAACATTACCCATATGAATGACAATAAAATTTAGACGAGGTCGGAAAACTTTGTTTTGTTTTTTATTTTAAGTAGATCTTAATATGGCTAATTCAAAAATACTATTTTCATCATGCTACGACGCATAGCTTAGGAGAATAAGCTGTTTAAACATTACCCATATGAATGACAATAAAATTTAAACGAGGTCGGAAAACTTTGTTTTGTTTTTTATTTTAGGTAGATCTTAATATGGCAAATTCAAAAATTTTATTTTCATCATGCTACGACGCATAGCTTAGGAGAAAAAGCTGTTTAAACATTACCCATATGAATGACAATAAAATTTAAACGAGGTCGGAAAACTTTGTTTTGTTTTTTATTTTAGGTAGATCTTAATTTGGCTAATTCAAAAATACTATTTTCATTATGCTACGACGCATAGCTTAGGAGAAAAAGCTGTTTAAACATTACCCATATGAATGACAATAAAATTTAAACGAGGTCGGAACACTTTGTTTTGTTTTTTATGTTAGGTAGATCTTAATATGGCAAATCCAAAAATACTATTTTCATCATGCTACGACGCATAGCTTAGGAGAAAAAGCTGTTTAAACATTACCCATATGAATGACAATAAAATTTAAATGAGGTCGGAAAACTTTGTTTTGTTTTTTATTTTAGGTAGATCTTAATATGGCAAATTGAAATATACTATTTTCATTATGCTAGGACGCATAGCTTAGGAGAAAAAGCTGTTTAAACATTACCCATATGAATGACAATAAAATTTAAACGAGGTCGGAAAACTTTGTTTTGTTTTTTATTTTAGGTAGATCTTAATATGGCTAATTCAAAAATACTATTTTCATTATGCTAGGTTGCATAGTTTAGGAG
The DNA here is from genome assembly GCA_963556175.1 of Tipula confusa. NCBI lineage: Eukaryota > Metazoa > Arthropoda > Insecta > Diptera > Tipulidae > Tipula > Tipula confusa. The sequence continues at coordinate 120,618,888 of OY744476.1, forward strand.
AAAAAACTGTTTAAACATTACCCATATGAATGACAATAAAATTTAAACGAGGTCGGAAAACTTTGTTTTGTTTTTTATTTTAGGTAGATCTTAATATGGCAAATTCAAAAATACTATTTTCATCATGCTACGACGCATAGCTTAGGAGAATAAGCTGTTTAAACATTACCCATATGAATGACAATAAAATTTAAACGAGGTCGGAAAACTTTGTTTTGTTTTTTATTTTAGGTAGATCTTAATATGGGAAATACAAAAATACTATTTTCTTTATGCTAGAACGCATAGCTTAGGAGAAAAAGCTGTTTAAACATTACCCATATGAATGACAATAAAATTTAAAGGAGGTCGGAAAACTTTGTTTTGTTTTTTATTTTAGGTAGATCTTTATATGGCAAATTGAAATATACTATTTTCATTATGCTACGACGCAAAGCTTAGGAGAAAAAGCTGTTTAAACATTACCCATATGAATGACAATAAAATTTAAACGAGATCGGAAAAGTTTGTTTTGTTTTTTTTTTTAGGTAGATCTTTATATGGCAAATTGAAATATACTATTTTTATTATGCTACGACGCAAAGCTTAGGAGAAAAAGCTGTTTAAACATTACCCGTATGAATGACAATAAAATTTAAACGAGGTCGGAAAACTTTGTTTTGTTTTTTTTTTTAGGTAGATCTTAATATGGCAAATGCAAAAATACTATTTTCATTATGCTACGACGCATAGCTTAGGAGAATAAGCTGTTTAAACATTACCCATATGAATGACAATAAAATTTAAACGAGGTCGGAAAACTTTGTTTTGTTTTTTTTTTTAGGTAGATCTTAATATGGCAAATGCAAAAATACTATTTTCATTATGCTACGACGCATAGCTTAGGAGAATAAGCTGTTTAAACATTACCCATATGAATGACAATAAAATTTAAACGAGGTCGGAAAACTTTGTTTTGTTTTTTATTTTATGTAGATCTTAATATTAAAAATTGAAATATACTATTTTAATTATGCTAGAACGCATAGCTTAGGAGAAAAAGCTGTTTAAACATTACCCATATGAATGACAATAAAATTTAAACGAGGTCGGAAAACTTTGTTTTGTTTTTTATTTTAGGTAGATCTTAGTATGGCAAATTGAAATATATTATTTTAATTATGCTAGGACGCATAGCTTAGGAGAAAAAGCTGTTTAAACATTACCCGTATGAATGACAATAAAATTTAAACGAGGTCGGAAAACTTTGTTTTGTTTTTTATTTTAGGTAGATCTTAATATGGCAAATTCAAAAATACTATTTTCATTATGCTAGGACGCATAGCTTAGGAGAAAAAGCTGTTTAAACATTACCCATATGAATGACAATAAAATTTAAACGAGGTCGGAAAACTTTGTTTGGTTTTTTTTTAAGTAGATCTTAATATGGCTAATTCAAAAATAATATTTTCATTATGCTAGGACGCATAGCTTAGGAGAAAAAGCTGTTTAAACATTACCCATATGAATGACAATAAAATTTAAACGAGGTCGGAAAACTTTGTTTTGTTTTTTATTTTAGGTAGATCTTAATATGGCAAATTGAAATATACTATTTTCATTATGCTACGACGCATAGCTTAGGAAAAAAAGCTGTTTAAACATTACCCGTATGAATGACAATAAAATTTAAACGAGGTCGGAAAACTTTGTTTTGTTTTTTATTTTAGGTAGATCTTAATATGGCAAATTCAAAAATACTATTTTCTTTATGCTAGAACGCATAGCTTAGGAGGAAAAGCTGTTTAAACATTACCCATATGAATGACAATAAAATTTAAACGAGGTCGGAAAACTTTGTTTTGTTTTTTATTTTAGGTAGATCTTAATATGGCAAATTCAAAAATACTATTTTCATTATGCTACGACGCATAGCTTAGGAGAAAAAGCTGTTTAAACATTACCCATATGAATGACAATAAAATTTAAACGAGGTCGGAAAACTTTGTTTTGTTTTTTATTTTAGGTAGATCTTAGTATGGCAAATTGAAATATGTTATTTTAATTATGCTAGGACGCATAGCTTAGGAGAAAAAGCTGTTTAAACATTACCCGTATGAATGACAATAAAATTTAAACGAGGTCGGAAAACTTTGTTTTGTTTTTTATTTTAGGTAGATCTTAATATGGCAAATTCAAAAATACTATTTTCATTATGCTAGGACGCATAGCTTAGGAGAAAAAGCTGTTTAAACATTACCCATATGAATGACAATAAAATTTAAACGAGGTCGGAAAACTTTGTTTGGTTTTTTTTTAAGTAGATCTTAATATGGCTAATTCAAAAATAATATTTTCATTATGCTAGGACGCATAGCTTAGGAGAAAAAACTGTTTAAACATTACCCATATGAATGACAATAAAATTTAAACGAGGTCGGAAAACTTTGTTTTGTTTTTTATTTTAGGTAGATCTTAACAAGCCAAATTCAAAAATACTATTTTCATCATGCTACGACGCATAGCTTAGGAGAATAAGCTGTTTAAACATTACCCGTATGAATGACAATAAAATTTAAACGAGGTCGGAAAACTTTGTTTTGTTTTTTATTTTAGGTAGATCTTAATATGGCCAATTCAAAAATACTATTTTCATTATGCTAGAACGCATAGCTTAGGAGAAAAATCTGTTTAAACATTACCCATATGAATGACAATAAAATTTAAACGAGGTCGGAAAACTTTGTTTTGTTTTTTATTTTAAGTAGATCTTAATATGGCTAATTCAAAAATACTATTTTCATTATGCTACGACGCATAGCTTAGGAGAAAAAGCTGTTTAAACATTACCCATACGAATGACCTTAAAATTTAAAGGAGGTCGGAAAACTTTGTTTTGTTTTTTATTTTAGGTAGATCTTAATATGGCAAATTCAAAAATACTATTTTCAATTTGCTAGGACGCATAGCTTAGGAAAAAAAGCTGTTTAAACATTACCCATATGAATGACAATAAAATTTAAAGGAGGTCGGAAAACTTTGTTTTGTTTTTTATTTTAGGTAGAACTTAATATGGCAAATTGAAAAATACTATTTTCATCATGCTACGACGCATAGCTTAGGAGAAAAAGCTTTTTAAACATTACCCATATGAATGACAATAAAATTTAAACGAGGTCGGAAAAGTTTGTTTTGTTTTTTATTTTAGGTAGATCTTTATATGGCAAATTGAAATATACTATTTTCATTATGCTACGACGCAAAGCTTAGGAGAAAAAGCTGTTTAAACATTACCCGTATGAATGACAATAAAATTTAAACGAGGTCGGAAAACTTTGTTTTGTTTTTTATTTTAAGTAGATCTTAATATGGCTAATTCAAAAATACTATTTTCATCATGCTACGACGCATAGCTTAGGAGAATAAGCTGTTTAAACATTACCCATATGAATGACAATAAAATTTAAACGAGGTCGGAAAACTTTGTTTTGTTTTTTATTTTAGGTAGATCTTAATATGGCAAATTCAAAAATACTATTTTCATCATGCTACGACGCATAGCTTAGGAGAATAAGCTGTTTAAACATTACCCATATGAATGACAATTAAATTTAAACGAGGTCGGAAAACTTTGTTTTGTTTTTTTTTTTAGGTAGATCTTAATATGGCAAATGCAAAAATACTATTTTCATTATGCTACGACGCATAGCTTAGGAGAATAAGCTGTTTAAACATTACCCATATGAATGACAATAAAATTTAAACGAGGTCGGAAAACTTTGTTTTGTTTTTTTTTTTTAGGTAGATCTTAATATGGCAAATGCAAAAATACTATTTTCATTATGCTACGACGCATAGCTTAGGAGAATAAGCTGTTTAAACATTACCCATATGAATGACAATAAAATTTAAACCAGGTCGGAAAACTTTGTTTTGTTTTTTATTTTATGTAGATCTTAATATTAAAAATTGAAATATACTATTTTAATTATGCTAGAACGCATAGCTTAGGAGAAAAAGCTGTTTAAACATTACCCATATGAATGACAATAAAATTTAAACGAGGTCGGAAAACTTTGTTTTGTTTTTTATTTTAGGTAGATCTTAATATGGCAAATTCAAAAATACTATTTTCATTATGCTACGACGCATAGCTTAGGAGAAAAAGCTGTTTAAACATTACCCATATGAATGACAATAAAATTTAAACGAGGTCGGAAAACTTTGTTTTGTTTTTTATTTTAGGTAGATCTTAATATGGCAAATTGAAATATACTATTTTCATTATGCTACGACGCATAGCTTAGGAAAAAAAGCTGTTTAAACATTACCCGTATGAATGACAATAAAATTTAAACGAGGTCGGAAAACTTTGTTTTGTTTTTTATTTTAGGTAGATCTTAATATGGCAAATTCAAAAATACTATTTTCTTTATGCTAGAACGCATAGCTTAGGAGGAAAAGCTGTTTAAACATTACCCATATGAATGACAATAAAATTTAAACGAGGTCGGAAAACTTTGTTTTGTTTTTTATTTTAGGTAGATCTTAATATGGCAAATTCAAAAATACTATTTTCATTATGCTACGACGCATAGCTTAGGAGAAAAAGCTGTTTAAACATTACCCATATGAATGACAATAAAATTTAAACGAGGTCGGAAAACTTTGTTTTGTTTTTTATTTTAGGTAGATCTTAGTATGGCAAATTGAAATATATTATTTTAATTATGCTAGGACGCATAGCTTAGGAGAAAAAGCAGTTTAAACATTACCCGTATGAATGACAATAAAATTTAAACGAGGTCGGAAAACTTTGTTTTGTTTTTTATTTTAGGTAGATCTTAATATGGCAAATTCAAAAATACTATTTTCATTATGCTAGGACGCATAGCTTAGGAGAAAAAGCTGTTTAAACATTACCCATATGAATGACAATAAAATTTAAACGAGGTCGGAAAACTTTGTTTGGTTTTTTTTTAAGTAGATCTTAATATGGCTAATTCAAAAATAATATTTTCATTATGCTAGGACGCATAGCTTAGGAGAAAAAACTGTTTAAACATTACCCATATGAATGACAATAAAATTTAAACGAGGTCGGAAAACTTTGTTTTGTTTTTTATTTTAGGTAGATCTTAACAAGCCAAATTCAAAAATACTATTTTCATCATGCTACGACGCATAGCTTAGGAGAATAAGCTGTTTAAACATTACCCGTATGAATGACAATAAAATTTAAACGAGGTCGGAAAACTTTGTTTTGTTTTTTATTTTAGGTAGATCTTAATATGGCCAATTCAAAAATACTATTTTCATTATGCTAGAACGCATAGCTTAGGAGAAAAATCTGTTTAAACATTACCCATATGAATGACAATAAAATTTAAACGAGGTCGGAAAACTTTGTTTTGTTTTTTTATTTTAAGTAGATCTTAATATGGCTAATTCAAAAATACTATTTTCATTATGCTACGACGCATAGCTTAGGAGAAAAAGCTGTTTAAACATTACCCATATGAATGACCTTAAAATTTAAAGGAGGTCGGAAAACTTTGTTTTGTTTTTTATTTTAAGTAGATCTTAATATGGCAAATTCAAAAATACTATTTTCAATTTGCTAGGACGCATAGCTTAGGAGAAAAAGCTGTTTAAACATTACCCATATGAATGACAATAAAATTTAAAGGAGGTCGGAAAACTTTGTTTTGTTTTTTATTTTAGGTAGAACTTAATATGGCAAATTGAAAAATACTATTTTCATCATGCTACGACGCATAGCTTAGGAGAAAAAGCTTTTTAAACATTACCCATATGAATGACAATAAAATTTAAACGAGGTCGGAAAATTCAAAAATACTATTTTCATCATGCTACGACGCATAGCTTAGGAGAAAAAGCTGTTTAAACATTACCCATATGAATGACAATAAAATTTAAAGGAGGTCGGAAAACTTTGTTTTGTTTTTTATTTTAAGTAGATCTTAATATGGCAAATTCAAAAATACTATTTTCATTATGCTAGGACGCATAGCTTAGGAAAAAAAGCTGTTTAAACATTACCCATATGAATGACAATAAAATTTAAACGAGGTCGGAAAACTTTGTTTTGTTTTTTATTTTAGGTAGATCTTAATATAGCAAATTGAAAAATACTATTTTCATCATGCTACGACGCATAGCTTAGGAGAAAAAGCTGTTTAAACATTACCCATATGAATGACAATAAAATTTAAACGAGGTTAGAAAACTTTGTTTTGTTTTTTATTTTAGGTAGATCTTAATATGGCAAATTCAAAAATACTATTTTCATTATGCTAGGACGCATAGCTTAGGAAAAAAAGCTGTTTAAACATTACCCATATGAATGACAATAAAATTTAAACGAGGTTAGAAAACTTTGTTTTGTTTTTTATTTTAGGTAGATCTTAATATGGCAAATTCAAAAATACTATTTTAATTATGCTAGGACGCATAGCTTAGGAGAAAAAGCTGTTTAAACATTACCCATATGAATGACAATAAAATTTAAACGAGGTCGGAAAACTTTGTTTTGTTTTTTATTTTAGGTAGATCTTAATATGGCAAATTCAAAAATACTATTTTCATTATGCTAGGACGCATAGCTTAGGAGAAAAAGCTGTTTAAACATTACCCATATGAATGACCTTAAAATTTAAAGGAGGTCGGAAAACTTTGTTTTGTTTTTTATTTTAAGTAGATCTTAATATGGCAAATTCAAAAATACTATTTTCAATTTGCTAGGACGCATAGCTTAGGAGAAAAAGCTGTTTAAACATTACCCATATGAATGACAATAAAATTTAAAGGAGGTCGGAAAACTTTGTTTTGTTTTTTATTTTAGGTAGATCTTAATATAGCAAATTGAAAAATACTATTTTCATCATGCTACGACGCATAGCTTAGGAGAAAAAGCTGTTTAAACATTACCCATATGAATGACAATAAAATTTAAACGAGGTCGGAAATCTTTGTTTTGTTTTTTATTTTAGGTAGATCTTAATATGGCAAATTCAAAAATACTATTTTCATTATGCTAGGACGCATAGCTTAGGAAAAAAAGCTGTTTAAACATTACCCATATGAATGACAATAAAATTTAAACGAGGTTAGAAAACTTTGTTTTGTTTTTTATTTTAGGTAGATCTTAATATGGCAAATTCAAAAATACTATTTTAATTATGCTAGGACGCATAGCTTAGGAGAAAAAGCTGTTTAAACATTACCCATATGAATGACAATAAAATTTAAACGAGGTCGGAAAACTTTGTTTTGTTTTTTATTTTAGGTAGATCTTAATATGGCAAATTCAAAAATACTATTTTCATTATGTTAGGACGCATAGCTTAGGAAAAAAAGCTGTTTAAACATTACCCATATGAATGACAATAAAAGTTAAACGAGGTCGGAAAACTTTGTTTTGTTTTTTATTTTAGGTAGATCTTAATATGGCAAATTCAAAAATACTATTTTCATTATGCTAGGACGCATATCTTAGGAAAAAAAGCTGTTTAAACATTACCCGTATGAATTACAATAAAATTTAAATGAGGTCGGAAAACTTTGTTTTGTTTTTTATTTTAGGTAGATCTTAATATGGCAAATTCAAAAATACTATTTTCATTATGCTAGGACGCATAGCTTAGGAGAAAAAGCTGTTTAAACATTACCCATATGAATGACAATAAAATTTAAACGAGGTCGGAAAACTTTGTTTTGTTTTTTATTTTAGGTAGATCTTATTATGGCAAATTCAAAAATACTATTTTCATTATGCTAGGACGCATAGCTTAGGAGAAAAAGCTGTTTAAACATTATCCATATGAATGACAATAAAATTTAAACGAGGTCGGAAAACTTTGTTTTGTTTTTTATTTTAGGTAGATCTTAATATGGCAAATTCAAAAATACTATTTACATTATGCTAGGATACATAGCTTAGGAGAAAAAGCTGTTTAAACATTACCCATATGAATGACAATAAAATTTAAACGAGGTCGGAAAACTTTGTTTTGTTTTTTATTTTAGGTAGATCTTAATATGGCAAATTCAAAAATATTATCTTCATTATGCTAGGACGCACAGCTTAGGAGAAAATGCTGTTTAAACATTATCCATATGAATGACAATAAAATTTAAACGAGGTCGGAAAACTTTGTTTTGTTTTTTATTTTAGATAGATCTTAATATGGCAAATTCAAAAATACTATTTTCATTATGCTACGACGCATAGCTTAGGAGAAAAAGCTGTTTAAACATTACCCATATGAATGACAATAAAATTTAAAGGAGGTCGGAAAACTTTGTTTTGTTTTTTATTTTAGGTAGAACTTAATATGGCAAATTGAAAAATACTATTTTCATCATGCTAGAACGCATAGCTTAGGAGAAAAAGCTGTTTAAACATTACCCATATGAATGACAATAAAAGTTAAACGAGGTCGGAAAACTTTGTTTTGTTTTTTTTTTTAGGTAGATCTTAATATGGCAAATTCAAAAATACTATTTTCATTATGCTAGGACGCATAGCTTAGGAAAAAAAGCTGTTTAAACATTACCCATATGAATTACAATAAAATTTAAAGGAGGTCGGAAAACTTTGTTTTGTTTTTTATTTTAGGTAGATCTTAATATGGCAAATACAAAAATACTATTTTCATTGTGCTAGGACCCATAGCTTAGGAGAAAAAGCTGTTTAAACATTACCCATATGAATGACAATAAAATTTAAACGAGGTCGGGAAACTTTGTTTTGTTTTTTATTTTAGGTAGATCTTAATATGGCAAATTCAAAAATACTATTTTCATTATGCTAGGACGCATAGCTTAGGAGAAAAAGCTGTTTAAACATTATCCATATGAATGACAATAAAATTTAAACGAGGTCGGAAAACTTTGTTTTGTTTTTTATTTTAGGTAGATCTTAATATGGCAAATTCAAAAATACTATTTTCATTATGCTACGACGCATAGCTTAGGAGAAAAAGCTGTTTAAACATTACCCATATGAATGACAATAAAATTTAAACAAGGTCGGAAAACTTTGTTTTGTTTTTTATTTTAGGTAGATCTTAATATGGCAAATTCAAAAATACTATTTTCATTATGCTAGGACGCATAGCTTAGGAGAAAAAGCTGTTTAAACATTACCCATATGAATGACAATAAAATTTAAACGAGGTCGGAAAACTTTGTTTTGTTTTTTATTTTAGGTAGATCTTAATATGGCAAATTCAAAAATACTATTTTCATTATGCTAGGACGCATAGCTTAGGAGAAAAAGCTGTTTAAACATTACCCATATGAATGACAATAAAATTTAAAGGAGGTCGGAAAACTTTGTTTTGTTTTTTATTTTAGGTAGATCTTAATATGACAAATTCAAAAATACTATTTTCATTATGCTAGGACGCAAAGCTTAGGAGAAAAAGCTGTTTAAACATTACCCATATGAATGACAATAAAATTTAAACGAGGTCGGAAAACTTTGTTTTGTTTTTTATTTTAGGTAGATCTTAATATGGCAAATTCAAAAAAACTATTTTCATTATGCTAGGACGCAAAGCTTAGGAGAAAAAGCTGTTTAAACATTACCCATATGAATGACAATAAAATTTAAACGAGGTCGGAAAATTCAAAAATACAATTTTCATCATGCTACGACGCATAGCTTAGGAGAAAAAGCTGTTTAAACATTACCCATATGAATGACAATAAAATTTAAACGAGGTCGGACAACTTTGTTTTGTTTTTTATTTTAGATAGATCCTAATATGGCAAATTGAAAAATACTATTTTCATTATGCTACGACGCATAGCTTAGGAGAAAAAGCTGTTTAAACATTACCCATATCGATGACAATAAAATTTAAACGAGGTCGGAAAACTTTGTTTTGTTTTTTGTTTTAAGTAGAACTTAATATGGCTAATTCAAAAATACTATTTTCATTATGCTAGGACGCATAGCTTAGGAGAAAAATCTGTTTAAACATTACCCATATGAATGACAATAAAATTTAAACGAGGTCGGAAAACTTTGTTTTGTTTTTTATTTTACGTAGATCTTATTATGGCAAATTCAAAAATACTATTTTCATTATGCTAGGACGCATAGCTTAGGAAAAAAAGCTTTTTAAACATTACCCATATGAATGACAATAAAATTTAAACGAGGTCGGAAAACTTTGTTTTGTTTTTTATTTTAGGTAGAATTTAATATGGCAAATTGAAAACTACTATTTTCATCATGCTGCGACGCATAGCTTAGGAGAAAAAGCTGTTTAAACATTACCCATGTGAATGACAATAAAATTTAAAGGAGGTCGGAAAACTTTGTTTTGTTTTTTATTTTAGGTAGATCTTAATATGGCAAATTCAAAAATACTATTTTCATTATGTTAGGACGCATAGCTTAGGAGAAAAAGCTGTTTAAACATTACCCATATGAATGACAATAAAATTTAAACGAGGTCGGAAAACTTTGTTTTGTTTTATATTTTAGGTAGATCTTAATATGGCAAATTGAAAAATACTATTTTCATTATGCTAGGACGCATAGTTTAGGAGAAAAAGCTGTTTAAACATTACCCATATGAATGACAATAAAATTTAAACGAGGTCGGAAAACTTTGTTTTGTTTTTTATTTTAGGTAGATCTTAATATGGCAAATTCAAAAAAACTATTTTCATTATGCTAGGATGCAAAGCTTAGGAGAAAAAGCTGTTTAAACATTACCCATATGAATGACAATAAAATTTAAACGAGGTCGGAAAATTCAAAAATACAATTTTCATCATGCTACGACGCATAGCTTAGGAGAAAAAGCTGTTTAAACATTACCCATATGAATGACAATAAAATTTAAACGAGGTCGGACAACTTTGTTTTGTTTTTTATTTTAGATAGATCCTAATATGGCAAATTGAAAAATACTATTTTCATTATGCTACGACGCATAGCTTAGGAGAAAAAGCTGTTTAAACATTACCCATATCGATGACAATAAAATTTAAACGAGGTCGGAAAACTTTGTTTTGTTTTTTGTTTTAAGTAGAACTTAATATGGCTAATTCAAAAATACTATTTTCATTATGCTAGGACGCATAGCTTAGGAGAAAAATCTGTTTAAACATTACCCATATGAATGACAATAAAATTTAAACGAGGTCGGAAAACTTTGTTTTGTTTTTTATTTTACGTAGATCTTATTATGGCAAATTCAAAAATACTATTTTCATTATGCTAGGACGCATAGCTTAGGAAAAAAAGCTTTTTAAACATTACCCATATGAATGACAATAAAATTTAAACGAGGTCGGAAAACTTTGTTTTGTTTTTTATTTTAGGTAGAATTTAATATGGCAAATTGAAAACTACTATTTTCATCATGCTGCGACGCATAGCTTAGGAGAAAAAGCTGTTTAAACATTACCCATGTGAATGACAATAAAATTTAAAGGAGGTCGGAAAACTTTGTTTTGTTTTTTATTTTAGGTAGATCTTAATATGGCAAATTCAAAAATACTATTTTCATTATGTTAGGACGCATAGCTTAGGAGAAAAAGCTGTTTAAACATTACCCATATGAATGACAATAAAATTTAAACGAGGTCGGAAAACTTTGTTTTGTTTTATATTTTAGGTAGATCTTAATATGGCAAATTGAAAAATACTATTTTCATTATGCTAGGACGCATAGTTTAGGAGAAAAAGCTGTTTAAACATTACCCATATGAATGACAATAAAATTTAAACGAGGTCGGAAAACTTTGTTTTGTTTCTTATTTTAGGTAGATCTTAATATGGCAAATTGAAAAATACTATTTTCATTATGCTAGGACGCATAGTTTAGGAGAAAATGCTGTTTAAACATTACCCATATGAATGACAATAAAATTTAAACGAGGTCGGAAAACTTTGTTTTGTTTCTTATTTTAGGTAGATCTTAATATGGCAAATTCAAAAATACTATTTTCATAATGCTAGGACGCATAGCTTAGGAGAAAAAGCTGTTTAAACATTACCCATATGAATGACAATAAAATTTAAACGAGGTCGGAAAACTTTGTTTTGTTTTTAATTTTAGGTAGATCTTAATATGGCAAATTCAGAAATTTTATTTTCATTATGCTAGGACGCATAGCTTAGGAGAAAAAGCTGTTTAAACATTATCCATATGAATGACAATAAAATTTAAACGAGGTCGGAAAACTTTGTTTTGTTTTTTATTTTAGGTAGATCTTAATATGGCAAATTAAAAAATACTATTTTTATTATGCTAGGACGCATAGTTTAGGAGAAAAAGCTGTTTAAACATTACCCATATGAATGACAATAAAAGTTAAACGAGGTCGGAAAACTTTGTTTTGTTTTTTATTTTAGGTAGATCTTAATATGGCAAATTCAAAAATACTATTTTCATTATGCTGGGACGCATAGCTTAGGAAAAAAAGCTGTTTAAACATTACCCATATGAATGACAATAAAATTTAAAGGAGGTCGGAAAACTTTGTTTTGTTTCTTATTTTAGGTAGATCTTAATATGGCAAATTCAAAAATACTATTTTCATTATGCTAGGACGCATAGCTTAGGAGAAAAAGCTGTTTAAACATTACCCATATGAATGACAATAAAATTTAAACGAGGTCGGAAAACTTTGTTTTGTTTTTTATTTTACGTAGATCTTATTATGGCAAATTCAAAAATACTATTTTCATTATGCTAGGACGCATAGCTTAGGAAAAAAAGCTTTTTAAACATTACCCATATGAATGACAATAAAATTTAAACGAGGTTGGAAAACTTTGTTTTGTTTTTTATTTTAGGTAGAATTTAATATGGCAAATTGAAAACTACTATTTTCATCATGCTGCGACGCATAGCTTAGGAGAAAAAGCTGTTTAAACATTACCCATGTGAATGACAATAAAATTTAAAGGAGGTCGGAAAACTTTGTTTTGTTTTTTATTTTAGGTAGATCTTAATATGGCAAATTCAAAAATACTATTTTCATTATGTTAGGACGCATAGCTTAGGAGAAAGAGCTGTTTAAACATTACCCATATGAATGACAATAAAATTTAAACGAGGTCGGAAAACTTTGTTTTGTTTTTTATTTTAGGTAGATCTTAATATGGCAAATTCAAAAATACTATTTTCATTATGCTAGGACGCATAGTTTAGGAGAAAAAGCTGTTTAAACATTACCCATATGAATGACAATAAAAGTTAAACGAGGTCGGAAAACTTTGTTTTGTTTTTTATTTTAGGTAGATCTTAATATGGCAAATTCAAAAATACTATTTTTATTATGCTGGGACGCACAGCTTAGGAAAAAAAGCTGTTTAAACATTACCCATATGAATGACAATAAAATTTAAAGGAGGTCGGAAAACTTTGTTTTGTTTCTTATTTTAGGTAGATCTTAATATGGCAAATTCAAAAATACTATTTTCATTATGCTAGGACGCATAGTTTAGGAGAAAAAGCTGTTTAAACATTACCCATATGAATGACAATAAAATTTAAAGGAGGTCGGAAAACTTTGTTATGTTTTTTATTTGAGGTAGATGTTAATATGGCAAATTGAAAAATACTATTTTCATTATGCTAGGACGCATAGCTTAGGAGAAAAAGCTGTTTAAACATTACCCATATGAATGACAATAAAATTTAAACGAGATCGGAAAACTTTGTTTTGTTTTTTATTTTAAGTAGATCTTAATATGGCAAATTCAAAAATACTATTTTCATTATGCTGGAACGCATAGCTTAGGAGAAAAAGCTGTTTAAACATTACCCATATGAATGACAATAAAATTTAAACGAGGTCGGAAAACTTTGTTTTGTTTTTTATTTTAGGTAGATCTTAATATGGCAAATTGAAAAATACTATTTTCATTATGCTAGGACGCATAGTTTAGGAGAAAAAGCTGTTTAAACATTACCCATATGAATGACAATAAAATTTAAAGGAGGTCGGAAAACTTTGTTTTGTTTCTTATTTTAGGTAGATCTTAATATGGCAAATTCAAAAATACTATTTTCATTATGCTAGGACGCATAGCTTAGGAAAAAAAGCTGTTTAAACATTACCCATATGAATGACAATAAAATTTAAAGGAGGTCGGAAAACTTTGTTTTGTTTCTTATTTTAGGTAGATCTTAATATGGCAAATTCAAAAATACTATTTTCATTATGCTAGGACGCATAGCTTAGGAGAAAAAGCTGTTTAAACATTACCCATATGAATGACAATAAAATTTAAAGGAGGTCGGAAAACTTTGTTTTGTTTTTTATTTTAGGTAGATCTTAATATGGCAAATTCAAAAATACTATTTTCATTATGCTAGGACGCAAAGCTTAGGAGAAAAAGCTGTTTAAACATTACCCATATGAATGACAATAAAATTTAAAGGAGGTCGGAAAACTTTGTTTTGTATTTTATTTAAGGTAGAACTTAATATGGCAAATTGAAAAATACTATTTTCATCATGCTACGACGCATAGCTTAGGAGAAAAAGCTGTTTAAACATTACCCATGTGAATGACAATAAAATTTAAAGGAGGTCGGAAAACTTTGTTTTGTTTTTTATTTTAGGTAGATCTTAATATGGCAAATTCAAAAATACTATTTTCATTATGTTAGGACGCATAGCTTAGGAGAAAAAGCTGTTTAAACATTACCCATATGAATGACAATAAAATTTAAACGAGGTCGGAAAACTTTGTTTTGTTTTATATTTTAGGTAGATCTTAATATGGCAAATTGAAAAATACTATTTTCATTATGCTAGGACGCATAGTTTAGGAGAAAAAGCTGTTTAAACATTACCCATATGAATGACAATAAAATTTAAACGAGGTCGGAAAACTTTGTTTTGTTTCTTATTTTAGGTAGATCTTAATATGGCAAATTGAAAAATACTATTTTCATTATGCTAGGACGCATAGTTTAGGAGAAAATGCTGTTTAAACATTACCCATATGAATGACAATAAAATTTAAACGAGGTCGGAAAACTTTGTTTTGTTTCTTATTTTAGGTAGATCTTAATATGGCAAATTCAAAAATACTATTTTCATAATGCTAGGACGCATAGCTTAGGAGAAAAAGCTGTTTAAACATTACCCATATGAATGACAATAAAATTTAAACGAGGTCGGAAAACTTTGTTTTGTTTTTAATTTTAGGTAGATCTTAATATGGCAAATTCAGAAATTTTATTTTCATTATGCTAGGACGCATAGCTTAGGAGAAAAAGCTGTTTAAACATTATCCATATGAATGACAATAAAATTTAAACGAGGTCGGAAAACTTTGTTTTGTTTTTTATTTTAGGTAGATCTTAATATGGCAAATTAAAAAATACTATTTTTATTATGCTAGGACGCATAGTTTAGGAGAAAAAGCTGTTTAAACATTACCCATATGAATGACAATAAAAGTTAAACGAGGTCGGAAAACTTTGTTTTGTTTTTTATTTTAGGTAGATCTTAATATGGCAAATTCAAAAATACTATTTTCATTATGCTGGGACGCATAGCTTAGGAAAAAAAGCTGTTTAAACATTACCCATATGAATGACAATAAAATTTAAAGGAGGTCGGAAAACTTTGTTTTGTTTCTTATTTAAGGTAGATCTTAATATGGCAAATTCAAAAATACTATTTTCATTATGCTAGGACGCATAGCTTAGGAGAAAAAGCTGTTTAAACATTACCCATATGAATGACAATAAAATTTAAACGAGGTCGGAAAACTTTGTTTTGTTTTTTATTTTACGTAGATCTTATTATGGCAAATTCAAAAATACTATTTTCATTATGCTAGGACGCATAGCTTAGGAAAAAAAGCTTTTTAAACATTACCCATATGAATGACAATAAAATTTAAACGAGGTCGGAAAACTTTGTTTTGTTTTTTATTTTAGGTAGAATTTAATATGGCAAATTGAAAACTACTATTTTCATCATGCTGCGACGCATAGCTTAGGAGAAAAAGCTGTTTAAACATTACCCATGTGAATGACAATAAAATTTAAAGGAGGTCGGAAAACTTTGTTTTGTTTTTTATTTTAGGTAGATCTTAATATGGCAAATTCAAAAATACTATTTTCATTATGTTAGGACGCATAGCTTAGGAGAAAGAGCTGTTTAAACATTACCCATATGAATGACAATAAAATTTAAACGAGGTCGGAAAACTTTGTTTTGTTTTTTATTTTAGGTAGATCTTAATATGGCAAATTCAAAAATACTATTTTCATTATGCTAGGACGCATAGCTTAGGAAAAAAAGCTGTTTAAACATTACCCATATGAATGACAATAAAAGTTAAACGAGGTCGGAAAACTTTGTTTTGTTTTTTATTTTAGGTAGATCTTAATATGGCAAATTCAAAAATACTATTTTTATTATGCTGGGACGCATAGCTTAGGAAAAAAAGCTGTTTAAACATTACCCATATGAATGACAATAAAATTTAAAGGAGGTCGGAAAACTTTGTTTTGTTTCTTATTTTAGGTAGATCTTAATATGGCAAATTCAAAAATACTATTTTCATTATGCTAGGACGCATAGCTTAGGAGAAAAAGCTGTTTAAACATTACCCATATGAATGACAATAAAATTTAAAGGAGGTCGGAAAACTTTGTTATGTTTTTTATTTGAGGTAGATCTTAATATGGCAAATTGAAAAATACTATTTTCATTATGCTAGGACGCATAGCTTAGGAGAAAAAGCTGTTTAAACATTACCCATATGAATGACAATAAAATTTAAACGAGATCGGAAAACTTTGTTTTGTTTTTTATTTTAAGTAGATCTTAATATGGCAAATTCAAAAATACTATTTTCATTATGCTGGAACGCATAGCTTAGGAGAAAAAGCTGTTTAAACATTACCCATATGAATGACAATAAAATTTAAACGAGGTCGGAAAACTTTGTTTTGTTTTTTATTTTAGGTAGATCTTAATATGGCAAATTGAAAAATACTATTTTCATTATGCTAGGACGCATAGTTTAGGAGAAAAAGCTGTTTAAACATTACCCATATGAATGACAATAAAATTTAAAGGAGGTCGGAAAACTTTGTTTTGTTTCTTATTTTAGGTAGATCTTAATATGGCAAATTCAAAAATACTATTTTCATTATGCTAGGACGCATAGCTTAGGAAAAAAAGCTGTTTAAACATTACCCATATGAATGACAATAAAATTTAAAGGAGGTCGGAAAACTTTGTTTTGTTTCTTATTTTAGGTAGATCTTAATATGGCAAATTCAAAAATACTATTTTCATTATGCTAGGACGCATAGCTTAGGAGAAAAAGCTGTTTAAACATTACCCATATGAATGACAATAAAATTTAAAGGAGGTCGGAAAACTTTGTTTTGTTTTTTATTTTAGGTAGATCTTAATATGGCAAATTCAAAAATACTATTTTCATTATGCTAGGACGCAAAGCTTAGGAGAAAAAGCTGTTTAAACATTACCCATATGAATGACAATAAAATTTAAAGGAGGTCGGAAAACTTTGTTTTTTATTTTATTTAAGGTAGAACTTAATATGGCAAATTGAAAAATACTATTTTCATCATGCTACGACGCATAGCTTAGGAGAAAAAGCTGTTTAAACATTACCCATATGAATGACAATAAAATTTAAAGGAGGTCGGGAAACTTTGTTTTGTTTTTTATTTTAGGTAGATCTTAATATGGCAAATTGAAAAATACTATTTTCATTATGCTACGACGCATAGCTTAGGAGAAAAAGCTGTTTAAACATTACCCATATGAATGACAATAAAATTTAAACGAGGTCGGAAAACTTTGTTTTGTTTTTTATTTTAGGTAGATCTTAATATGGCAGATTCAAAAATACTATTTTCATTATGCTAGGACGCATAGCTTAGGAGAAAAAGCTGTTTAAACATTACCCATATGAATGACAATAAAATTTAAACGAGGTCGGAAAACTTTGTTT
The DNA here is from genome assembly GCA_963556175.1 of Tipula confusa. Taxonomy (NCBI): domain Eukaryota; kingdom Metazoa; phylum Arthropoda; class Insecta; order Diptera; family Tipulidae; genus Tipula; species Tipula confusa. Next base: position 120,636,879 of record OY744476.1, read on the forward strand.
TGTTTTTTATTTTAGGTAGATCTTAATATGGCAAATTCAAAAATACTATTTTCATTATGCTAGGATGCATAGCTTAGGAGAAAAAGCTGTTTAAACATTACCCATATGAATGACAATAAAATTTAAATGAGGTCGGAAAACTTTGTTGTGTTTTTAATTTTAGGTAGAATTTAATATGGCAAATTGAAAAATACTATTTTCATCATGCTACGGCGCATAGCTTAGGAGAAAAAGCTGTTTAAACATTACCCATATGAATGACAATAAAATTTAAAGGAGGTCGGAAAACTTTGTTTTGTTTTTTATTTTAGGTAGATCTTAATATGGCAAATTGAAAAACACTATTTTCATCATGCTACGACGCATAGCTTAGGAGAAAAAGCTGTTTAAACATTAACCATATGAATGACAATAAAATTTAAACGAGGTCGGAAAACTTTGTTATGTTTTTTATTTTAGGTAGAACTTAATATGGCAAATTGAAAAATACTATTTTCATTATGCTAGGACGCATAGCTTAGGAGAAAAAGCTGTTTAAACATTACCCATATGAATGACAATAAAATTTAAACGAGGTCGGAAAACTTTGTTTTGTTTTTTATTTTAGGTAGAACTTAATATGGCAAATTGAAAAATACTATTTTCATCATGCTACGACGCATAGCTTAGGAGAAAAAGCTGTTTAAACATTACCCATATGAATGACAATAAAATTTAAAGGAGGTCGGAAAACTTTGTTTGGTTTTTTATTTTAGGTAGAACTTAATATGGCAAATTGAAAAATACTATTTTCATCATGCTACGACGCATAGCTTAGGAGAAAAAGCTGTTTAAACATTACCCATATGAATGACAATAAAATTTAAAGGAGGTCGGAAAACTTTGTTTGGTTTTTTATTTTAGGTTGAACTTAATATGGCAAATTGAAAAATACTATTTTCATCATGCTACAACGCATAGCTTAGGAGAAAAAGCTGTTTAAACATTACCCATATGAATGACAATAAAATTTAAAGGGGGTCGGAAAACTTTGCTTTGTTTTTTATTTTAGGTAGAACTTAATATGGCAAATTGAAAAATACTATTTTCATCATGCTGCGACGCATAGCTTAGGAGAAAAAGCTGTTTAAACATTACCCATATGAATGACAATAAAATTTAAAGGAGGTCGGAAAACTTTGTTTTGTTTTTTATTTTAGGTAGAACTTAATATGGCAAATTGAAAAATACTATTTTCATCATGCTACGACGCATAGCTTAGGAGAAAAAGCTGTTTAAACATTACCCATATGAATGACAATAAAATTTAAAGGAGGTCGGAAAACTTTGTTTTGTTTTTTATTTTAGGTAGATCTTAATATGGCAAATTCAAAAATACTATTTTCATTATGCTAGGACGCATAGCTTAGGAGAAAAAGCTGTTTAAACATTACCCATATGAATGACAATAAAATTTAAAGGAGATCGGAAAACTTTGTTTTGTTTTTTATTTTAGGTAGATCTTAATATGGCAAATTCAAAAATACTATTTTCATTATGCTAGGACGCATAGCTTAGGAGAAAAAGCTGTTTAAACATTACCCATATGAATGACAATAAAATTTAAACGAGGTCGAAAAACTTTGTTTTGTTTTTTATTTTAGGTAGAACTTAATATGGCAAATTGAAAAATCCTATTTTCATCATGCTACGACGCATAGCTTAGGAGAAAAAGCTGTTTAAACATTACCCATATGAATGACAATAAAATTTAAAGGAGGTCGGAAAACTTTGTTTTGTTTTTTATTTTAGGTAGAACTTAATATGGCAAATTGAAAAATACTATTTTCATCATGCTACGACGCATAGCTTAGGAGAAAAAGCTGTTTAAACATTACCCATATGAATGACAATAAAATTTAAACGAGGTCGGAAAACTTTGTTTTGTTTTTTATTTTAGGTAGATCTTAATATGGCAAATTCAAAAATAATATTTTCATTATGCTAGGATGCATAGCTTAGGAGAAAAAGCTGTTTAAACATTACCCATATGAATGACAATAAAATTTAAACGAGGTCGGAAAACTTTGTTTTGTTTTTTATTTTAGGTAGAACTTAATATGGCAAATTGAAAAATACTATTTTCATCATGCTACGACGCATAGCTTAGGAGAAAAAGCTGTTTAAACATTACCCATATGAATGACAATAAAATTTAAAGGAGGTCGGAAAACTTTGTTTTGTTTTTTATTTTAGGTAGATCTTAATATGGCAAATTCAAAAATACTATTTTCATTATGCTACGACGCATAGCTTAGGAGAAAAAGCTGTTTAAACGTTACCCATATGAATGACAATAAAATTTAAACGAGGTCGGAAAACTTTGTTTTGTTTTTTATTTTAGGTAGATCTTAATATGGCCAATTAAAAAATACTATTTTCATCATGCTAGGACGCATAGCTTAGGAGAAAAAGCTGTTTAAACATTACCCATATGAATGACAATAAAATTATAGGAGGTCGGAAAACTTTGTTTTGTTTTTCATTTTAGGTAGATCTTAATATGGCCAATTCAAAAATACTATTTTCATTATGCTAGGACGCATAGCTTAGGAGAAAAAGCTGTTTAAACATTACCCATATGAATGACAATAAAATTTAAAGGAGGTCGGAAAACTTTGTTTTGTTTTTTATTTTAGGTAGAACTTAATATGGCAAATTGAAAAATACTATTTTCATCATGCTACGACGCATAGCTTAGGAGAAAAAGCTGTTTAAACATTACCCATATGAATGACAATAAAATTTAAAGGAGGTCGGAAAACTTTGTTTGGTTTTTTATTTTAGGTAGATCTTAATATGGCAAATTCAAAAATAATATTTTCATTATGCTAGGACGCATAGCTTAGGAGAAAAAGCTATTTAAACATTACCCATATGAATGACAATAAAATTTAAACGAGGTCGGAAAACTTTGTTTTGTTTTTTATTTTAGGTAGAACTTAATATGGCAAATTCAAAAATACTATTTTCATTATGCTAGGACGCATAGCTTAGGAGAAAAAGCTGTTTAAACATTACCCATATGAATGACAATAAAATTTAAACGAGGTCGGAAAACTTTGTTTTGTTTTTTATTTTAGGTAGATATTAATATGGCAAATTCAAAAATATTATTTTCATTATGCTACGACGCATAGCTTAGGAGAAAAAGCTGTTTAAACATTACCCATATGAATGACAATAAAATTTAAAGGAGGTCGGAAAACTTTGTTTTGTTTTTTATTTTAGGTAGAACTTAATATGGCAAATTGAAAAGTACTATTTTCATCATGCTAAGACGCATAGCTTAGGAGAAAAAGCTGTTTAAACATTACCCATATGAATGACAATAAAATTTAAAGGAGGTCGGAAAACTTTGTTTTGTTTTTTATTTAGGTAGATTTTAATATGGCAAATTCAAAAATTCTATTTTCATAATGCTAGGATGCATAGCTTAGGAGAAAAAGCTGTTTAAACATTACCCATATGAATGACAATAAAATTTAAAGGAGGTCGGAAAACTTTGTTTTGTTTTTTATTTTAGGTAGAACTTAATATGGCAAAATGAAAAATACTATTTTCATCATGCTACGACGCATAGCTTAGGAGAAAAAGCTGTTTAAACATTACCCATATGAATGACAATAAAATTTAAAGGAGGTCGGAAAACTTTGTTTTGTTTTTTATTTTAGGTAGATCTTAATATGGCAAATTCAAAAATACTATTTTCATTATGCTACGACGCATAGCTTAGGAGAAAAAGCTGTTTAAACGTTACCCATATGAATGACAATAAAATTTAAACGAGGTCGGAAAACTTTGTTTTGTTTTTTATTTTAGGTAGATCTTAATATGGCCAATTAAAAAATACTATTTTCATCATGCTAGGACGCATAGCTTAGGAGAAAAAGCTGTTTAAACATTACCCATATGAATGACAATAAAATTATAGGAGGTCGGAAAACTTTGTTTTGTTTTTCATTTTAGGTAGATCTTAATATGGCCAATTCAAAAATACTATTTTCATTATGCTACGACGCATAGCTTAGGAGAAAAAGCTGTTTAAACATTACCCATATGAATGACAATAAAATTTAAAGGAGGTCGGAAAACTTTGTTTTGTTTTTTATTTTAGGTAGAACTTAATATGGCAAATTGAAAAATACTATTTTCATCATGCTACGACGCATAGCTTAGGAGAAAAAGCTGTTTAAACATTACCCATATGAATGACAATAAAATTTAAAGGAGGTCGGAAAACTTTGTTTGGTTTTTTATTTTAGGTAGATCTTAATATGGCAAATTCAAAAATAATATTTTCATTATGCTAGGACGCATAGCTTAGGAGAAAAAGCTATTTAAACATTACCCATATGAATGACAATAAAATTTAAACGAGGTCGGAAAACTTTGTTTTGTTTTTTATTTTAGGTAGAACTTAATATGGCAAATTGAAAAATACTATTTTCATCATGCTACGACGCATAGCTTAGGAGAAAAAGCTGTTTAAACATTACCCATATGAATGACAATAAAATTTAAAGGAGGTCGGAAAACTTTGTTTTGTTTTTTATTTTAGGTAGATCTTAATATGGCAAATTCAAAAATACTATTTTCATTATGCTAGGACGCATAGCTTAGGAGAAAAAGCTGTTTAAACATTACCCATATGAATGACAATAAAATTTAAAGGAGGTCGGAAAACTTTGTTTTGTTTTTTATTTTAGGTAGATCTTAATATGGCAAATTCAAAAATACTATTTTCATTATGCTAGGACGCATAGCTTAGGAGAAAAAGCTGTTTAAACATTACCCATATGAATGACAATAAAATTTAAACGAGGTCGGAAAACTTTGTTTTGTTTTTTATTTTAGGTAGAACTTAATATGGCAAAATGAAAAATACTATTTTCATCATGCTACGACGCATAGCTTAGGAGAAAAAGCTGTTTAAACATTACCCATATGAATGACAATAAAATTTAAAGGAGGTTGGAAAACTTTGTTTTGTTTTTTATTTTAGGTAGATCTTAATATGGCAAATTCAAAAATACTATTTTCATTATGCTACGACGCATAGCTTAGGAGAAAAAGCTGTTTAAACATTACCCATATGAATGACAATAAAATTTAAACGAGGTCGGACAACTTTGTTTTGTTTTTTATTTAAGGTAGATCTTAATATGGCAAATTCAAAAATACTATTTTCATTATGCTAGGACGCATAGCTTAGGAGAAAAAGCTGTTTTGAACATTACCCATATGAATGACAATAAAATTTAAACGAGGTCGGAAAACTTTGTTTTGTTTTTTATTTTAGGTAGATCTTAATATGGCAAATTGAAAAATACTATTTTCATTATGCTAGGACGCATAGTTTAGGAGAAAATGCTGTTTAAACATTACCCATATGAATGACAATAAAATTTAAACGAGGTCGGAAAACTTTGTTTTGTTTCTTATTTTAGGTAGATCTTAATATGGCAAATTCAAAAATACTATTTTCATAATGCTAGGACGCATAGCTTAGGAGAAAAAGCTGTTTAAACATTACCCATATGAATGACAATAAAATTTAAACGAGGTCGGAAAACTTTGTTTTGTTTTTAATTTTAGGTAGATCTTAATATGGCAAATTCAGAAATTTTATTTTCATTATGCTAGGACGCATAGCTTAGGAGAAAAAGCTGTTTAAACATTATCCATATGAATGACAATAAAATTTAAACGAGGTCGGAAAACTTTGTTTTGTTTTTTATTTTAGGTAGATCTTAATATGGCAAATTAAAAAATACTATTTTTATTATGCTAGGACGCATAGTTTAGGAGAAAAAGCTGTTTAAACATTACCCATATGAATGACAATAAAAGTTAAACGAGGTCGGAAAACTTTGTTTTGTTTTTTATTTTAGGTAGATCTTAATATGGCAAATTCAAAAATACTATTTTCATTATGCTGGGACGCATAGCTTAGGAAAAAAAGCTGTTTAAACATTACCCATATGAATGACAATAAAATTTAAAGGAGGTCGGAAAACTTTGTTTTGTTTCTTATTTTAGGTAGATCTTAATATGGCAAATTCAAAAATACTATTTTCATTATGCTAGGACGCATAGCTTAGGAGAAAAAGCTGTTTAAACATTACCCATATGAATGACAATAAAATTTAAACGAGGTCGGAAAACTTTGTTTTGTTTTTTATTTTACGTAGATCTTATTATGGCAAATTCAAAAATACTATTTTCATTATGCTAGGACGCATAGCTTAGGAAAAAAAGCTTTTTAAACATTACCCATATGAATGACAATAAAATTTAAACGAGGTCGGAAAACTTTGTTTTGTTTTTTATTTTAGGTAGAATTTAATATGGCAAATTGAAAACTACTATTTTCATCATGCTGCGACGCATAGCTTAGGAGAAAAAGCTGTTTAAACATTACCCATGTGAATGACAATAAAATTTAAAGGAGGTCGGAAAACTTTGTTTTGTTTTTTATTTTAGGTAGATCTTAATATGGCAAATTCAAAAATACTATTTTCATTATGTTAGGACGCATAGCTTAGGAGAAAGAGCTGTTTAAACATTACCCATATGAATGACAATAAAATTTAAACGAGGTCGGAAAACTTTGTTTTGTTTTTTATTTTAGGTAGATCTTAATATGGCAAATTCAAAAATACTATTTTCATTATGCTAGGACGCATAGTTTAGGAGAAAAAGCTGTTTAAACATTACCCATATGAATGACAATAAAAGTTAAACGAGGTCGGAAAACTTTGTTTTGTTTTTTATTTTAGGTAGATCTTAATATGGCAAATTCAAAAATACTATTTTTATTATGCTGGGACGCATAGCTTAGGAAAAAAAGCTGTTTAAACATTACCCATATGAATGACAATAAAATTTAAAGGAGGTCGGAAAACTTTGTTTTGTTTCTTATTTTAGGTAGATCTTAATATGGCAAATTCAAAAATACTATTTTCATTATGCTAGGACGCATAGCTTAGGAGAAAAAGCTGTTTAAACATTACCCATATGAATGACAATAAAATTTAAAGGAGGTCGGAAAACTTTGTTATGTTTTTTATTTGAGGTAGATCTTAATATGGCAAATTCAAAAATACTATTTTCATTATGCTGGAACGCATAGCTTAGGAGAAAAAGCTGTTTAAACATTACCCATATGAATGACAATAAAATTTAAACGAGGTCGGAAAACTTTGTTTTGTTTTTTATTTTAGGTAGATCTTAATATGGCAAATTGAAAAATACTATTTTCATTATGCTAGGACGCATAGTTTAGGAGAAAAAGCTGTTTAAACATTACCCATATGAATGACAATAAAATTTAAACGAGGTCGGAAAACTTTGTTTTGTTTCTTATTTTAGGTAGATCTTAATATGGCAAATTGAAAAATACTATTTTCATTATGCTAGGACGCATAGTTTAGGAGAAAAAGCTGTTTAAACATTACCCATATGAATGACAATAAAATTTAAAGGAGGTCGGAAAACTTTGTTTTGTTTCTTATTTTAGGTAGATCTTAATATGGCAAATTCAAAAATACTATTTTCATTATGCTAGGACGCATAGCTTAGGAAAAAAAGCTGTTTAAACATTACCCATATGAATGACAATAAAATTTAAAGGAGGTCGGAAAACTTTGTTTTGTTTCTTATTTTAGGTAGATCTTAATATGGCAAATTCAAAAATACTATTTTCATTATGCTAGGACGCATAGCTTAGGAGAAAAAACTGTTTAAACATTACCCATATGAATGACAATAAAATTTAAAGGAGGTCGGAAAACTTTGTTTTGTTTTTTATTTTAGGTAGATCTTAATATGGCAAATTCAAAAATACTATTTTCATTATGCTAGGACGCAAAGCTTAGGAGAAAAAGCTGTTTAAACATTACCCATATGAATGACAATAAAATTTAAAGGAGGTCGGAAAACTTTGTTTTGTATTTTATTTAAGGTAGAACTTAATATGGCAAATTGAAAAATACTATTTTCATCATGCTACGACGCATAGCTTAGGAGAAAAAGCTGTTTAAACATTACCCATATGAATGACAATAAAATTTAAAGGAGGTCGGGAAACTTTGTTTTGTTTTTTATTTTAGGTAGATCTTAATATGGCAAATTGAAAAATACTATTTTCATTATGCTACGACGCATAGCTTAGGAGAAAAAGCTGTTTAAACATTACCCATATGAATGACAATAAAATTTAAACGAGGTCGGAAAACTTTGTTTTGTTTTTTATTTTAGGTAGATCTTAATATGGCAGATTCAAAAATACTATTTTCATTATGCTAGGACGCATAGCTTAGGAGAAAAAGCTGTTTAAACATTACCCATATGAATGACAATAAAATTTAAACGAGGTCGGAAAACTTTGTTTTGTTTTTTATTTTAGGTAGATCTTAATATGGCAAATTCAAAAATACTATTTTCATTATGCTAGGATGCATAGCTTAGGAGAAAAAGCTGTTTAAACATTACCCATATGAATGACAATAAAATTTAAATGAGGTCGGAAAACTTTGTTGTGTTTTTAATTTTAGGTAGAATTTAATATGGCAAATTGAAAAATACTATTTTCATCATGCTACGGCGCATAGCTTAGGAGAAAAAGCTGTTTAAACATTACCCATATGAATGACAATAAAATTTAAAGGAGGTCGGAAAACTTTGTTTTGTTTTTTATTTTAGGTAGATCTTAATATGGCAAATTGAAAAACACTATTTTCATCATGCTACGACGCATAGCTTAGGAGAAAAAGCTGTTTAAACATTAACCATATGAATGACAATAAAATTTAAACGAGGTCGGACAACTTTGTTTTGTTAGTTATTTTAGGTAGATCTTAATATGCCAAATTCAAAAATACTATTATCATTATGCTAGGACGCATAGCTTAGGAGAAAAAGCTGTTTAAACATTACCCATATGAATGACAATAAATTTAAACGAGGTCGGACAACTTTGTTTTGTTATTTTTTTTAGATAGATCTTAATATGGCAAATTCAAAAATATTATTTTCATTATGCTAGGACGCATAGCTTAGGAGAAAAAGCTGTTTAAACATTACCCATATGAATGACAATAAAATTTAAACGAGATCGGACAACTTTGTTTTGTTAGTTATTTTAGGTAGATCTTAATATGGCAAATTGAAAAATACTATTTTCATTATGCTAGGACGCATAGCTTAGGAGAAAAAGCTGTTTAAACATTACCCATATGAATGACAATAAAATTTAAACGAGGTCGGAAAACTTTGTTTTGTTTTTTATTTTAGGTAGAACTTAATATGGCAAATTGAAAAATACTATTTTCATCATGCTACGACGCATAGCTTAGGAGAAAAAGCTGTTTAAACATTACCCATATGAATGACAATAAAATTTAAAGGAGGTCGGAAAACTTTGTTTGGTTTTTTATTTTAGGTAGAACTTAATATGGCAAATTGAAAAATACTATTTTCATCATGCTATGACGCATAGCTTAGGAGAAAAAGCTGTTTAAACATTACCCATATGAATGACAATAAAATTTAAAGGAGGTCGGAAAACTTTGTTTGGTTTTTTATTTTAGGTTGAACTTAATATGGCAAATTGAAAAATACTATTTTCATCATGCTACAACGCATAGCTTAGGAGAAAAAGCTGTTTAAACATTACCCATATGAATGACAATAAAATTTAAAGGGGGTCGGAAAACTTTGCTTTGTTTTTTATTTTAGGTAGAACTTAATATGGCAAATTGAAAAATACTATTTTCATCATGCTGCGACGCATAGCTTAGGAGAAAAAGCTGTTTAAACATTACCCATATGAATGACAATAAAATTTAAAGGAGGTCGGAAAACTTTGTTTTGTTTTTTATTTTAGGTAGAACTTAATATGGCAAATTGAAAAATACTATTTTCATCATGCTACGACGCATAGCTTAGGAGAAAAAGCTGTTTAAACATTACCCATATGAATGACAATAAAATTTAAAGGAGGTCGGAAAACTTTGTTTTGTTTTTTATTTTAGGTAGATCTTAATATGGCAAATTCAAAAATACTATTTTCATTATGCTAGGACGCATAGCTTAGGAGAAAAAGCTGTTTAAACATTACCCATATGAATGACAATAAAATTTAAAGGAGATCGGAAAACTTTGTTTTGTTTTTTATTTTAGGTAGATCTTAATATGGCAAATTCAAAAATACTATTTTCATTATGCTAGGACGCATAGCTTAGGAGAAAAAGCTGTTTAAACATTACCCATATGAATGACAATAAAATTTAAACGAGGTCGAAGAACTTTGTTTTGTTTTTTATTTTAGGTAGAACTTAATATGGCAAATTGAAAAATCCTATTTTCATCATGCTACGACGCATAGCTTAGGAGAAAAAGCTGTTTAAACATTACCCATATGAATGACAATAAAATTTAAAGGAGGTCGGAAAACTTTGTTTTGTTTTTTATTTTAGGTAGAACTTAATATGGCAAATTGAAAAATACTATTTTCATCATGCTTCGACGCATAGCTTAGGAGAAAAAGCTGTTTAAACATTACCCATATGAATGACAATAAAATTTAAACGAGGTCGGAAAACTTTGTTTTGTTTTTTATTTTAGGTAGATCTTAATATGGCAAATTCAAAAATAATATTTTCATTATGCTAGGATGCATAGCTTAGGAGAAAAAGCTGTTTAAACATTACCCATATGAATGACAATAAAATTTAAACGAGGTCGGAAAACTTTGTTTTGTTTTTTATTTTAGGTAGAACTTAATATGGCAAATTGAAAAATACTATTTTCATCATGCTACGACGCATAGCTTAGGAGAAAAAGCTGTTTAAACATTACCCATATGAATGACAATAAAATTTAAAGGAGGTCGGAAAACTTTGTTTTGTTTTTTATTTTAGGTAGATCTTAATATGGCAAATTCAAAAATACTATTTTCATTATGCTACGACGCATAGCTTAGGAGAAAAAGCTGTTTAAACGTTACCCATATGAATGACAATAAAATTTAAACGAGGTCGGAAAACTTTGTTTTGTTTTTTATTTTAGGTAGATCTTAATATGGCAAATTCAAAAATAATATTTTCATTATGCTAGGACGCATAGCTTAGGAGAAAAAGCTATTTAAACATTACCCATATGAATGACAATAAAATTTAAACGAGGTCGGAAAACTTTGTTTTGTTTTTTATTTTAGGTAGAACTTAATATGGCAAATTCAAAAATACTATTTTCATTATGCTAGGACGCATAGCTTAGGAGAAAAAGCTGTTTAAACATTACCCATATGAATGACAATAAAATTTAAAGGAGGTCGGAAAACTTTGTTTTGTATTTTATTTAAGGTAGAACTTAATATGGCAAATTGAAAAATACTATTTTCATCATGCTACGACGCATAGCTTAGGAGAAAAAGCTGTTTAAACATTACCCATATGAATGACAATAAAATTTAAAGGAGGTCGGGAAACTTTGTTTTGTTTTTTATTTTAGGTAGATCTTAATATGGCAAATTGAAAAATACTATTTTCATTATGCTACGACGCATAGCTTAGGAGAAAAAGCTGTTTAAACATTACCCATATGAATGACAATAAAATTTAAACGAGGTCGGAAAACTTTGTTTTGTTTTTTATTTTAGGTAGATCTTAATATGGCAGATTCAAAAATACTATTTTCATTATGCTAGGACGCATAGCTTAGGAGAAAAAGCTGTTTAAACATTACCCATATGAATGACAATAAAATTTAAACGAGGTCGGAAAACTTTGTTTTGTTTTTTATTTTAGGTAGATCTTAATATGGCAAATTCAAAAATACTATTTTCATTATGCTAGGATGCATAGCTTAGGAGAAAAAGCTGTTTAAACATTACCCATATGAATGACAATAAAATTTAAATGAGGTCGGAAAACTTTGTTGTGTTTTTAATTTTAGGTAGAATTTAATATGGCAAATTGAAAAATACTATTTTCATCATGCTACGGCGCATAGCTTAGGAGAAAAAGCTGTTTAAACATTACCCATATGAATGACAATAAAATTTAAAGGAGGTCGGAAAACTTTGTTTTGTTTTTTATTTTAGGTAGATCTTAATATGGCAAATTGAAAAACACTATTTTCATCATGCTACGACGCATAGCTTAGGAGAAAAAGCTGTTTAAACATTAACCATATGAATGACAATAAAATTTAAACGAGGTCGGACAACTTTGTTTTGTTAGTTATTTTAGGTAGATCTTAATATGCCAAATTCAAAAATACTATTATCATTATGCTAGGACGCATAGCTTAGGAGAAAAAGCTGTTTAAACATTACCCATATGAATGACAATAAATTTAAACGAGGTCGGACAACTTTGTTTTGTTATTTTTTTTAGATAGATCTTAATATGGCAAATTCAAAAATATTATTTTCATTATGCTAGGACGCATAGCTTAGGAGAAAAAGCTGTTTAAACATTACCCATATGAATGACAATAAAATTTAAACGAGATCGGACAACTTTGTTTTGTTAGTTATTTTAGGTAGATCTTAATATGGCAAATTGAAAAATACTATTTTCATTATGCTAGGACGCATAGCTTAGGAGAAAAAGCTGTTTAAACATTACCCATATGAATGACAATAAAATTTAAACGAGGTCGGAAAACTTGGTTTTGTTTTTTATTTTAGGTAGAACTTAATATGGCAAATTGAAAAATACTATTTTCATCATGCTACGACGCATAGCTTAGGAGAAAAAGCTGTTTAAACATTACCCATATGAATGACAATAAAATTTAAAGGGGGTCGGAAAACTTTGCTTTGTTTTTTATTTTAGGTAGAACTTAATATGGCAAATTGAAAAATACTATTTTCATCATGCTGCGACGCATAGCTTAGGAGAAAAAGCTGTTTAAACATTACCCATATGAATGACAATAAAATTTAAAGGAGGTCGGAAAACTTTGTTTTGTTTTTTATTTTAGGTAGAACTTAATATGGCAAATTGAAAAATACTATTTTCATCATGCTACGACGCATAGCTTAGGAGAAAAAGCTGTTTAAACATTACCCATATGAATGACAATAAAATTTAAAGGAGGTCGGAAAACTTTGTTTTGTTTTTTATTTTAGGTAGATCTTAATATGGCAAATTCAAAAATACTATTTTCATTATGCTAGGACGCATAGCTTAGGAGAAAAAGCTGTTTAAACATTACCCATATGAATGACAATAAAATTTAAAGGAGATCGGAAAACTTTGTTTTGTTTTTTATTTTAGGTAGATCTTAATATGGCAAATTCAAAAATACTATTTTCATTATGCTAGGACGCATAGCTTAGGAGAAAAAGCTGTTTAAACATTACCCATATGAATGACAATAAAATTTAAACGAGGTCGAAAAACTTTGTTTTGTTTTTTATTTTAGGTAGAACTTAATATGGCAAATTGAAAAATCCTATTTTCATCATGCTACGACGCATAGCTTAGGAGAAAAAGCTGTTTAAACATTACCCATATGAATGACAATAAAATTTAAAGGAGGTCGGAAAACTTTGTTTTGTTTTTTATTTTAGGTAGAACTTAATATGGCAAATTGAAAAATACTATTTTCATCATGCTACGACGCATAGCTTAGGAGAAAAAGCTGTTTAAACATTACCCATATGAATGACAATAAAATTTAAACGAGGTCGGAAAACTTTGTTTTGTTTTTTATTTTAGGTAGATCTTAATATGGCAAATTCAAAAATAATATTTTCATTATGCTAGGATGCATAGCTTAGGAGAAAAAGCTGTTTAAACATTACCCATATGAATGACAATAAAATTTAAACGAGGTCGGAAAACTTTGTTTTGTTTTTTATTTTAGGTAGAACTTAATATGGCAAATTGAAAAATACTATTTTCATCATGCTACGACGCATAGCTTAGGAGAAAAAGCTGTTTAAACATTACCCATATGAATGACAATAAAATTTAAAGGAGGTCGGAAAACTTTGTTTTGTTTTTTATTTTAGGTAGATCTTAATATGGCAAATTCAAAAATACTATTTTCATTATGCTACGACGCATAGCTTAGGAGAAAAAGCTGTTTAAACGTTACCCATATGAATGACAATAAAATTTAAACGAGGTCGGAAAACTTTGTTTTGTTTTTTATTTTAGGTAGATCTTAATATGGCCAATTAAAAAATACTATTTTCATCATGCTAGGACGCATAGCTTAGGAGAAAAAGCTGTTTAAACATTACCCATATGAATGACAATAAAATTATAGGAGGTCGGAAAACTTTGTTTTGTTTTTCATTTTAGGTAGATCTTAATATGGCCAATTTAAAAATACTATTTTCATTATGCTAGGACGCATAGCTTAGGAGAAAAAGCTGTTTAAACATTACCCATATGAATGACAATAAAATTTAAAGGAGGTCGGAAAACTTTGTTTTGTTTTTTATTTTAGGTAGAACTTAATATGGCAAATTGAAAAATACTATTTTCATCATGCTACGACGCATAGCTTAGGAGAAAAAGCTGTTTAAACATTACCCATATGAATGACAATAAAATTTAAAGGAGGTCGGAAAACTTTGTTTGGTTTTTTATTTTAGGTAGATCTTAATATGGCAAATTCAAAAATAATATTTTCATTATGCTAGGACGCATAGCTTAGGAGAAAAAGCTATTTAAACATTACCCATATGAATGACAATAAAATTTAAACGAGGTCGGAAAACTTTGTTTTGTTTTTTATTTTAGGTAGAACTTAATATGGCAAATTCAAAAATACTATTTTCATTATGCTAGGACGCATAGCTTAGGAGAAAAAGCTGTTTAAACATTACCCATATGAATGACAATAAAATTTAAAGGAGGTCGGAAAACTTTGTTTTGTATTTTATTTAAGGTAGAACTTAATATGGCAAATTGAAAAATACTATTTTCATCATGCTACGACGCATAGCTTAGGAGAAAAAGCTGTTTAAACATTACCCATATGAATGACAATAAAATTTAAAGGAGGTCGGGAAACTTTGTTTTGTTTTTTATTTTAGGTAGATCTTAATATGGCAAATTGAAAAATACTATTTTCATTATGCTACGACGCATAGCTTAGGAGAAAAAGCTGTTTAAACATTACCCATATGAATGACAATAAAATTTAAACGAGGTCGGAAAACTTTGTTTTGTTTTTTATTTTAGGTAGATCTTAATATGGCAGATTCAAAAATACTATTTTCATTATGCTAGGACGCATAGCTTAGGAGAAAAAGCTGTTTAAACATTACCCATATGAATGACAATAAAATTTAAACGAGGTCGGAAAACTTTGTTTTGTTTTTTATTTTAGGTAGATCTTAATATGGCAAATTCAAAAATACTATTTTCATTATGCTAGGATGCATAGCTTAGGAGAAAAAGCTGTTTAAACATTACCCATATGAATGACAATAAAATTTAAATGAGGTCGGAAAACTTTGTTGTGTTTTTAATTTTAGGTAGAATTTAATATGGCAAATTGAAAAATACTATTTTCATCATGCTACGGCGCATAGCTTAGGAGAAAAAGCTGTTTAAACATTACCCATATGAATGACAATAAAATTTAAAGGAGGTCGGAAAACTTTGTTTTGTTTTTTATTTTAGGTAGATCTTAATATGGCAAATTGAAAAACACTATTTTCATCATGCTACGACGCATAGCTTAGGAGAAAAAGCTGTTTAAACATTACCCATATGAATGACAATAAAATTTAAAGGAGGTCGGAAAACTTTGTTTTGTTTTTTATTTTAGGTAGATCTTAATATGGCAAATTCAAAAATACTATTTTCATTATGCTAGGACGCATAGCTTAGGAGAAAAAGCTGTTTAAACATTACCCATATGAATGACAATAAAATTTAAAGGAGATCGGAAAACTTTGTTTTGTTTTTTATTTTAGGTAGATCTTAATATGGCAAATTCAAAAATACTATTTTCATTATGCTAGGACGCATAGCTTAGGAGAAAAAGCTGTTTAAACATTACCCATATGAATGACAATAAAATTTAAACGAGGTCGAAAAACTTTGTTTTGTTTTTTATTTTAGGTAGAACTTAATATGGCAAATTGAAAAATCCTATTTTCATCATGCTACGACGCATAGCTTAGGAGAAAAAGCTGTTTAAACATTACCCATATGAATGACAATAAAATTTAAAGGAGGTCGGAAAACTTTGTTTTGTTTTTTATTTTAGGTAGAACTTAATATGGCAAATTGAAAAATACTATTTTCATCATGCTACGACGCATAGCTTAGGAGAAAAAGCTGTTTAAACATTACCCATATGAATGACAATAAAATTTAAACGAGGTCGGAAAACTTTGTTTTGTTTTTTATTTTAGGTAGATCTTAATATGGCAAATTCAAAAATAATATTTTCATTATGCTAGGATGCATAGCTTAGGAGAAAAAGCTGTTTAAACATTACCCATATGAATGACAATAAAATTTAAACGAGGTCGGAAAACTTTGTTTTGTTTTTTATTTTAGGTAGAACTTAATATGGCAAATTGAAAAATACTATTTTCATCATGCTACGACGCATAGCTTAGGAGAAAAAGCTGTTTAAACATTACCCATATGAATGACAATAAAATTTAAAGGAGGTCGGAAAACTTTGTTTTGTTTTTTATTTTAGGTAGATCTTAATATGGCAAATTCAAAAATACTATTTTCATTATGCTACGACGCATAGCTTAGGAGAAAAAGCTGTTTAAACGTTACCCATATGAATGACAATAAAATTTAAACGAGGTCGGAAAACTTTGTTTTGTTTTTTATTTTAGGTAGATCTTAATATGGCCAATTAAAAAATACTATTTTCATCATGCTAGGACGCATAGCTTAGGAGAAAAAGCTGTTTAAACATTACCCATATGAATGACAATAAAATTATAGGAGGTCGGAAAACTTTGTTTTGTTTTTCATTTTAGGTAGATCTTAATATGGCCAATTCAAAAATACTATTTTCATTATGCTAGGACGCATAGCTTAGGAGAAAAAGCTGTTTAAACATTACCCATATGAATGACAATAAAATTTAAAGGAGGTCGGAAAACTTTGTTTTGTTTTTTATTTTAGGTAGAACTTAATATGGCAAATTGAAAAATACTATTTTCATCATGCTACGACGCATAGCTTAGGAGAAAAAGCTGTTTAAACATTACCCATATGAATGACAATAAAATTTAAAGGAGGTCGGAAAACTTTGTTTGGTTTTTTATTTTAGGTAGATCTTAATATGGCAAATTCAAAAATAATATTTTCATTATGCTAGGACGCATAGCTTAGGAGAAAAAGCTATTTAAACATTACCCATATGAATGACAATAAAATTTAAACGAGGTCGGAAAACTTTGTTTTGTTTTTTATTTTAGGTAGAACTTAATATGGCAAATTCAAAAATACTATTTTCATTATGCTAGGACGCATAGCTTAGGAGAAAAAGCTGTTTAAACATTACCCATATGAATGACAATAAAATTTAAAGGAGGTCGGAAAACTTTGTTTGGTTTTTTATTTTAGGTAGATCTTAATATGGCAAATTCAAAAATAATATTTTCATTATGCTAGGACGCATAGCTTAGGAGAAAAAGCTATTTAAACATTACCCATATGAATGACAATAAAATTTAAAGGAGGTCGGAAAACTTTGTTTGGTTTTTTATTTTAGGTTGAACTTAATATGGCAAATTGAAAAATACTATTTTCATCATGCTACAACGCATAGCTTAGGAGAAAAAGCTGTTTAAACATTACCCATATGAATGACAATAAAATTTAAAGGGGGTCGGAAAACTTTGCTTTGTTTTTTATTTTAGGTAGAACTTAATATGGCAAATTGAAAAATACTATTTTCATCATGCTGCGACGCATAGCTTAGGAGAAAAAGCTGTTTAAACATTACCCATATGAATGACAATAAAATTTAAAGGAGGTCGGAAAACTTTGTTTTGTTTTTTATTTTAGGTAGAACTTAATATGGCAAATTGAAAAATACTATTTTCATCATGCTACGACGCATAGCTTAGGAGAAAAAGCTGTTTAAACATTACCCATATGAATGACAATAAAATTTAAAGGAGGTCGGAAAACTTTGTTTTGTTTTTTATTTTAGGTAGATCTTAATATGGCAAATTCAAAAATACTATTTTCATTATGCTAGGACGCATAGCTTAGGAGAAAAAGCTGTTTAAACATTACCCATATGAATGACAATAAAATTTAAAGGAGATCGGAAAACTTTGTTTTGTTTTTTATTTTAGGTAGATCTTAATATGGCAAATTCAAAAATACTATTTTCATTATGCTAGGACGCATAGCTTAGGAGAAAAAGCTGTTTAAACATTACCCATATGAATGACAATAAAATTTAAACGAGGTCGAAAAACTTTGTTTTGTTTTTTATTTTAGGTAGAACTTAATATGGCAAATTGAAAAATCCTATTTTCATCATGCTACGACGCATAGCTTAGGAGAAAAAGCTGTTTAAACATTACCCATATGAATGACAATAAAATTTAAAGGAGGTCGGAAAACTTTGTTTTGTTTTTTATTTTAGGTAGAACTTAATATGGCAAATTGAAAAATACTATTTTCATCATGCTACGACGCATAGCTTAGGAGAAAAAGCTGTTTAAACATTACCCATATGAATGACAATAAAATTTAAACGAGGTCGGAAAACTTTGTTTTGTTTTTTATTTTAGGTAGATCTTAATATGGCAAATTCAAAAATAATATTTTCATTATGCTAGGATGCATAGCTTAGGAGAAAAAGCTGTTTAAACATTACCCATATGAATGACAATAAAATTTAAACGAGGTCGGAAAACTTTGTTTTGTTTTTTATTTTAGGTAGAACTTAATATGGCAAATTGAAAAATACTATTTTCATCATGCTACGACGCATAGCTTAGGAGAAAAAGCTGTTTAAACATTACCCATATGAATGACAATAAAATTTAAAGGAGGTCGGAAAACTTTGTTTTGTTTTTTATTTTAGGTAGATCTTAATATGGCAAATTCAAAAATACTATTTTCATTATGCTACGACGCATAGCTTAGGAGAAAAAGCTGTTTAAACGTTACCCATATGAATGACAATAAAATTTAAACGAGGTCGGAAAACTTTGTTTTGTTTTTTATTTTAGGTAGATCTTAATATGGCCAATTAAAAAATACTGTTTTCATCATGCTAGGACGCATAGCTTAGGAGAAAAAGCTGTTTAAACATTACCCATATGAATGACAATAAAATTATAGGAGGTCGGAAAACTTTGTTTTGTTTTTCATTTTAGGTAGATCTTAATATGGCCAATTCAAAAATACTATTTTCATTATGCTAGGACGCATAGCTTAGGAGAAAAAGCTGTTTAAACATTACCCATATGAATGACAATAAAATTTAAAGGAGGTCGGAAAACTTTGTTTTGTTTTTTATTTTAGGTAGAACTTAATATGGCAAATTGAAAAATACTATTTTCATCATGCTACGACGCATAGCTTAGGAGAAAAAGCTGTTTAAACATTACCCATATGAATGACAATAAAATTTAAAGGAGGTCGGAAAACTTTGTTTGGTTTTTTATTTTAGGTAGATCTTAATATGGCAAATTCAAAAATAATATTTTCATTATGCTAGGACGCATAGCTTAGGAGAAAAAGCTATTTAAACATTACCCATATGAATGACAATAAAATTTAAACGAGGTCGGAAAACTTTGTTTTGTTTTTTATTTTAGGTAGAACTTAATATGGCAAATTCAAAAATACTATTTTCATTATGCTAGGACGCATAGCTTAGGAGAAAAAGCTGTTTAAACATTACCCATATGAATGACAATAAAATTTAAAGGAGGTCGGAAAACTTTGTTTTGTATTTTATTTAAGGTAGAACTTAATATGGCAAATTGAAAAATACTATTTTCATCATGCTACGACGCATAGCTTAGGAGAAAAAGCTGTTTAAACATTACCCATATGAATGACAATAAAATTTAAAGGAGGTCGGGAAACTTTGTTTTGTTTTTTATTTTAGGTAGATCTTAATATGGCAAATTGAAAAATACTATTTTCATTATGCTACGACGCATAGCTTAGGAGAAAAAGCTGTTTAAACATTACCCATATGAATGACAATAAAATTTAAACGAGGTCGGAAAACTTTGTTTTGTTTTTTATTTTAGGTAGATCTTAATATGGCAGATTCAAAAATACTATTTTCATTATGCTAGGACGCATAGCTTAGGAGAAAAAGCTGTTTAAACATTACCCATATGAATGACAATAAAATTTAAACGAGGTCGGAAAACTTTGTTTTGTTTTTTATTTTAGGTAGATCTTAATATGGCAAATTCAAAAATACTATTTTCATTATGCTAGGATGCATAGCTTAGGAGAAAAAGCTGTTTAAACATTACCCATATGAATGACAATAAAATTTAAATGAGGTCGGAAAACTTTGTTGTGTTTTTAATTTTAGGTAGAATTTAATATGGCAAATTGAAAAATACTATTTTCATCATGCTACGGCGCATAGCTTAGGAGAAAAAGCTGTTTAAACATTACCCATATGAATGACAATAAAATTTAAAGGAGGTCGGAAAACTTTGTTTTGTTTTTTATTTTAGGTAGATCTTAATATGGCAAATTGAAAAACACTATTTTCATCATGCTACGACGCATAGCTTAGGAGAAAAAGCTGTTTAAACATTAACCATATGAATGACAATAAAATTTAAACGAGGTCGGACAACTTTGTTTTGTTAGTTATTTTAGGTAGATCTTAATATGCCAAATTCAAAAATACTATTATCATTATGCTAGGACGCATAGCTTAGGAGAAAAAGCTGTTTAAACATTACCCATATGAATGACAATAAATTTAAACGAGGTCGGACAACTTTGTTTTGTTATTTTTTTTAGATAGATCTTAATATGGCAAATTCAAAAATATTATTTTCATTATGCTAGGACGCATAGCTTAGGAGAAAAAGCTGTTTAAACATTACCCATATGAATGACAATAAAATTTAAACGAGATCGGACAACTTTGTTTTGTTAGTTATTTTAGGTAGATCTTAATATGGCAAATTGAAAAATACTATTTTCATTATGCTAGGACGCATAGCTTAGGAGAAAAAGCTGTTTAAACATTACCCATATGAATGACAATAAAATTTAAACGAGGTCGGAAAACTTTGTTTTGTTTTTTATTTTAGGTAGAACTTAATATGGCAAATTGAAAAATACTATTTTCATCATGCTACGACGCATAGCTTAGGAGAAAAAGCTGTTTAAACATTACCCATATGAATGACAATAAAATTTAAAGGGGGTCGGAAAACTTTGCTTTGTTTTTTATTTTAGGTAGAACTTAATATGGCAAATTGAAAAATACTATTTTCATCATGCTGCGACGCATAGCTTAGGAGAAAAAGCTGTTTAAACATTACCCATATGAATGACAATAAAATTTAAAGGAGGTCGGAAAACTTTGTTTTGTTTTTTATTTTAGGTAGAACTTAATATGGCAAATTGAAAAATACTATTTTCATCATGCTACGACGCATAGCTTAGGAGAAAAAGCTGTTTAAACATTACCCATATGAATGACAATAAAATTTAAAGGAGGTCGGAAAACTTTGTTTTGTTTTTTATTTTAGGTAGATCTTAATATGGCAAATTCAAAAATACTATTTTCATTATGCTAGGACGCATAGCTTAGGAGAAAAAGCTGTTTAAACATTACCCATATGAATGACAATAAAATTTAAAGGAGATCGGAAAACTTTGTTTTGTTTTTTATTTTAGGTAGATCTTAATATGGCAAATTCAAAAATACTATTTTCATTATGCTAGGACGCATAGCTTAGGAGAAAAAGCTGTTTAAACATTACCCATATGAATGACAATAAAATTTAAACGAGGTCGAAAAACTTTGTTTTGTTTTTTATTTTAGGTAGAACTTAATATGGCAAATTGAAAAATCCTATTTTCATCATGCTACGACGCATAGCTTAGGAGAAAAAGCTGTTTAAACATTACCCATATGAATGACAATAAAATTTAAAGGAGGTCGGAAAACTTTGTTTTGTTTTTTATTTTAGGTAGAACTTAATATGGCAAATTGAAAAATACTATTTTCATCATGCTACGACGCATAGCTTAGGAGAAAAAGCTGTTTAAACATTACCCATATGAATGACAATAAAATTTAAACGAGGTCGGAAAACTTTGTTTTGTTTTTTATTTTAGGTAGATCTTAATATGGCAAATTCAAAAATAATATTTTCATTATGCTAGGATGCATAGCTTAGGAGAAAAAGCTGTTTAAACATTACCCATATGAATGACAATAAAATTTAAACGAGGTCGGAAAACTTTGTTTTGTTTTTTATTTTAGGTAGAACTTAATATGGCAAATTGAAAAATACTATTTTCATCATGCTACGACGCATAGCTTAGGAGAAAAAGCTGTTTAAACATTACCCATATGAATGACAATAAAATTTAAAGGAGGTCGGAAAACTTTGTTTTGTTTTTTATTTTAGGTAGATCTTAATATGGCAAATTCAAAAATACTATTTTCATTATGCTACGACGCATAGCTTAGGAGAAAAAGCTGTTTAAACGTTACCCATATGAATGACAATAAAATTTAAACGAGGTCGGAAAACTTTGTTTTGTTTTTTATTTTAGGTAGATCTTAATATGGCCAATTCAAAAATACTATTTTCATCATGCTAGGACGCATAGCTTAGGAGAAAAAGCTGTTTAAACATTACCCATATGAATGACAATAAAATTATAGGAGGTCGGAAAACTTTGTTTTGTTTTTCATTTTAGGTAGATCTTAATATGGCCAATTCAAAAATACTATTTTCATTATGCTAGGACGCATAGCTTAGGAGAAAAAGCTGTTTAAACATTACCCATATGAATGACAATAAAATTTAAAGGAGGTCGGAAAACTTTGTTTTGTTTTTTATTTTAGGTAGAACTTAATATGGCAAATTGAAAAATACTATTTTCATCATGCTACGACGCATAGCTTAGGAGAAAAAGCTGTTTAAACATTACCCATATGAATGACAATAAAATTTAAAGGAGGTCGGAAAACTTTGTTTGGTTTTTTATTTTAGGTAGATCTTAATATGGCAAATTCAAAAATAATATTTTCATTATGCTAGGACGCATAGCTTAGGAGAAAAAGCTATTTAAACATTACCCATATGAATGACAATAAAATTTAAACGAGGTCGGAAAACTTTGTTTTGTTTTTTATTTTAGGTAGAACTTAATATGGCAAATTCAAAAATACTATTTTCATTATGCTAGGACGCATAGCTTAGGAGAAAAAGCTGTTTAAACATTACCCATATGAATGACAATAAAATTTAAAGGAGGTCGGAAAACTTTGTTTTGTTTTTTATTTTAGGTAGATCTTAATATGGCAAATTCAAAAATACTATTTTCATTATGCTAGGATGCATAGCTTAGGAGAAAAAGCTGTTTAAACATTACCCATATGAATGACAATAAAATTTAAATGAGGTCGGAAAACTTTGTTGTGTTTTTAATTTTAGGTAGAATTTAATATGGCAAATTGAAAAATACTATTTTCATCATGCTACGGCGCATAGCTTAGGAGAAAAAGCTGTTTAAACATTACCCATATGAATGACAATAAAATTTAAAGGAGGTCGGAAAACTTTGTTTTGTTTTTTATTTTAGGTAGATCTTAATATGGCAAATTGAAAAACACTATTTTCATCATGCTACGACGCATAGCTTAGGAGAAAAAGCTGTTTAAACATTAACCATATGAATGACAATAAAATTTAAACGAGGTCGGACAACTTTGTTTTGTTAGTTATTTTAGGTAGATCTTAATATGCCAAATTCAAAAATACTATTATCAT
Organism: Tipula confusa; assembly: GCA_963556175.1. Lineage (NCBI taxonomy): Eukaryota > Metazoa > Arthropoda > Insecta > Diptera > Tipulidae > Tipula > Tipula confusa. The sequence continues at coordinate 120,660,901 of OY744476.1, forward strand.
TATGCTAGGACGCATAGCTTAGGAGAAAAAGCTGTTTAAACATTACCCATATGAATGACAATAAATTTAAACGAGGTCGGACAACTTTGTTTTGTTATTTTTTTTAGATAGATCTTAATATGGCAAATTCAAAAATATTATTTTCATTATGCTAGGACGCATAGCTTAGGAGAAAAAGCTGTTTAAACATTACCCATATGAATGACAATAAAATTTAAACGAGATCGGACAACTTTGTTTTGTTAGTTATTTTAGGTAGATCTTAATATGGCAAATTGAAAAATACTATTTTCATTATGCTAGGACGCATAGCTTAGGAGAAAAAGCTGTTTAAACATTACCCATATGAATGACAATAAAATTTAAACGAGGTCGGAAAACTTTGTTTTGTTTTTTATTTTAGGTAGAACTTAATATGGCAAATTGAAAAATACTATTTTCATCATGCTACGACGCATAGCTTAGGAGAAAAAGCTGTTTAAACATTACCCATATGAATGACAATAAAATTTAAAGGAGGTCGGAAAACTTTGTTTGGTTTTTTATTTTAGGTAGAACTTAATATGGCAAATTGAAAAATACTATTTTCATCATGCTACGACGCATAGCTTAGGAGAAAAAGCTGTTTAAACATTACCCATATGAATGACAATAAAATTTAAAGGAGGTCGGAAAACTTTGTTTGGTTTTTTATTTTAGGTTGAACTTAATATGGCAAATTGAAAAATACTATTTTCATCATGCTACAACGCATAGCTTAGGAGAAAAAGCTGTTTAAACATTACCCATATGAATGACAATAAAATTTAAACGAGGTCGGAAAACTTTGTTTTGTTTTTTATTTTAGGTAGATCTTAATATGGCAAATTCAAAAATAATATTTTCATTATGCTAGGATGCATAGCTTAGGAGAAAAAGCTGTTTAAACATTACCCATATGAATGACAATAAAATTTAAACGAGGTCGGAAAACTTTGTTTTGTTTTTTATTTTAGGTAGAACTTAATATGGCAAATTGAAAAATACTATTTTCATCATGCTACGACGCATAGCTTAGGAGAAAAAGCTGTTTAAACATTACCCATATGAATGACAATAAAATTTAAAGGAGGTCGGAAAACTTTGTTTTGTTTTTTATTTTAGGTAGATCTTAATATGGCAAATTCAAAAATACTATTTTCATTATGCTACGACGCATAGCTTAGGAGAAAAAGCTGTTTAAACGTTACCCATATGAATGACAATAAAATTTAAACGAGGTCGGAAAACTTTGTTTTGTTTTTTATTTTAGGTAGATCTTAATATGGCCAATTAAAAAATACTATTTTCATCATGCTAGGACGCATAGCTTAGGAGAA
>OY744476.1:120662458-120872458 GCA_963556175.1 Tipula confusa
TTGTTGTTTTGTTATTTTAGGTAGATTTTAATACGAAAAATTTAAAAATTTTATTAACATTATTCGACAACACTTAGTTTAGGAGCAAGACGTGTTTAAACATTACCCATGTTTAACGCCATATAAATGACATTAAAATTGATAACAAGGTAGGGGAACTTTGGTGTTTTATTATTTAAGATAAACTTTAATATGACAAATTCAAAAATACTATTTACATCATTCGACGACGCTTAATTTAAGAGCTAGACCTGTTTAAACATTACCCATGTTTAATGCCATATAAATGACATTAAAATTGAAAACAAGGTAAAGGAACTTTGCAGTTTTATTATTTAAGGTAGACTTTAATATGACAAATTCAAAAATACTATTTACATCATTCGACGACGCTTAATTTAAGAGCTAGATCTGTTTAAACATTACCCATGTTAAATGCCATATAAATGACATTAAAATTGAAAACAAGGTAGGGGAAATTTGTTTTTTTGTTATTTTAGGTAGATTTTAATATGAAAAATCCAAAAATTCTATTTATATCATTCGACGATGCTTATTTTAGGAGCTAGACCTGTTTAAACATTACCCCTGTTAAATTCCATATAAATGACATTAAAATTGGAAACAAGGTAGGGGAAATTTGTGGCTTTAATATTTTAGGTAAATTTTAATATGACAAATCCAAAAATTCTATTTACATCATTCAACAAAGGACACTTTAGGAGCTAGACCTGTTTACACATTACCCATGTTAAATGCCATATAAATGACATTAAAATTGAAAACAAGGTAGGGGAAATTTGCTGTTTTGTTATTTAAGGTAGATTTTAATATGACAAATTCAAAAATACTATTTACATCATTCAACAAAGGACACTTTAGGAGCTAGACCTGTTTACACATTACCCATGTTAAATGCCATATAAATGACATTAAAATTGAAAACAAGGTAGGGGAAATTTGTTGTTTTGTTATTTTAGGTAGATTTTAATATGCAAATTAAAAATACTATTTACATCATTCAACGACACATAGTTTAGGAGCTAGACCTGTTTAAACATTACCCATGTTAAATGCCATATAAATGACATTAAAATTGAAAACAAGGTAGGGGAAATTTGCTATTTTAGTATTTTAGGTAGATTTTAATATTGCAAATTCAAAAAAACCTATTTTCATCATTCAACAACGTATAGTTTAGGAGCTAGACCTGTTTAAACATTACCCATGTTAAATGCCATATAAATGACATTAAAATTGAAAACTAGGTAGGGGAACTTTGCTGTTTTCTATTTTAATTATCTATTTTAATATGGCAAATTCAAAAATACTATCTACATTATTCAACAACGCATACTTTAGGAGGTAGACCTGTTTAAACATTACCCATGTTAAATGCCATATACACGACATTAAAATTGAAAACAAGGTAGGGGAACTATGTTGTTTTGTTATTTTAGGTAGATTTTAGTATGGCAAATTCAATAATACTAGTTTCATCATTCAACGACGCATAGTTTAGGAGCTAATACTATTTACATTATTCAACAAAGCATACTTTAGGAGCTAGACCTGTTTAAACATTACCCATGTTAAATGCCATGTAAATGACATTAAAATTGAAAACAAGGTAGGGGAAATTTGTTGTTTTGTTATATTAGGTAGATTTTAATATGAAAAATTTAAAAGTACTATTAACATTATTCGACAACACTTAGTTTAGGAGCTAGACGTGTTTAAACTTTACCCATGTTAAATGCCATATAAATGACATTAAAATTGAAAACAAGGTAGGGGAACTTTGTTGTTTTGTTATTTTAGGTAGATTTTAATATGACAAATTAAAAATACTATTTGCATCATTCGACGACGCTTAGTTTAAGAGCTAGACCTGTTTAAACATTACCCATGTTAAATGCCATATAAATGACATTAAAATTGAAAACAATAGGTAGGGGAACTTTGCTGTTTTGTTATTTTAGGTAGATTTTAGTATGGCAAATTCAAAAATACTATTTACATCATTCAACAAAGGACACTTTAGGAGCTAGACCTGTTTACACATTACCCATGTTAAATGCCATATAAATGACATTAAAATTGAAAACAAGGTAGGGGAAATTTGTTGTTTTGTTATTTTAGGTAGATTTTAATATGCGAATTAAAAATACTATTTACATCATTCAACGACACATAGTTTAGGAGCTAGACCTGTTTAAACATTACCCATGTTAAATGCCATATAAATGACATTAAAATTGAAAACAAGGTAGGGGAAATTTGCTGTTTTGTTATTTTAGGTAGATTTTAGTATGGGAAATTCAATAATACTAGTTTCATCATTCAACGACGCATAGTTTAGGAGCTAATACTATTTACATTATTCAACAACGCATACTTTAGGAGCTAGACCTGTTTAAACATTACCCATGTTAAATGCCATATAAATGACATTAAAATTGAAAACAAGGTAGAGAAAATTTGCTGTTTTATTATTTTAGGTAGATTTTAATATTGCCAATTCAAAAATACTATTTTCATCATTCAACAACGTATAGTTTAGGAGCTAGACCTGTTTAAACATTACCCATGTTAAATGCCATATAAATGACATTAAAATTGAAAACTAGGTAGGGGAAATTTGTTGTTTTAGAATTTTAGGTAGATTTTAGTATAGCAAATTCAAAAATACTATATACATCATTCAACAAAGCATACTTTAGGAGCTAGACCTGTTTAAACATTACCCATGTTAAATGCCATATAAATGACATTAACATTAAAAAACAAGGTAGGGGAAATTTGTTGTTTTGTTATTTTAGGTAGATTTTAATATGACAAATTAAAAATACTATTTACATCATTCGACGACGCTTAGTTTAAGAGCTAGACCTGTTTAAACATTACCCATGTTAAATGCCATATAAATGACATTAAAATTTAAAACAAGGTAGGGGAAATTTGTTGTTTTATTATTTTAGGTAGATTTTAATATGACAAATTCAAAAATACTATGTAAATCATTCAACAACGCATAGTTTAGGAACTAGACCTGTTTAAACATTACCCATGTTAAATGCCATATAAATGTCATTAAAATTGAAAACTAGGTAAGGGAAATTTGCTGTTTTAATATTTTAAGTAGATTTTAATATTGCAAATTCAAAAATACTATTTACATTATTCAACAACGCATACTTTAGGAGCTAGACCTGTTTAAACATTACCCATGTTAAATGCCATATAAATGACATTAAAATTGAAAACTAGTTAGGGGAAATTTGTTGTTTTAAAATTTTAGGTAGATTTTAGTATGGCAAATTCAAAAATACTATTTACATCATTCAACAAAGCATACTTTAGGAGCTAGACCTGTTTAAACATTACCCATGTTAAATGCCATATAAATGACATTAAAGTTGAAAACAAGGTAGGGGAAATTTGTTGTTTTGTTATTTTAGGTAGATTTTAATATGACAAATTAAAAATACTATTTACATCATTCGACGACGCTTAGTTTAAGAGCTAGACCTGTTTAAACATTACCCATGTTAAATGCCATATAAATGACATTAAAATTTAAAACAAGGTAGGGGAAATTTGTTGTTTTATTATTTTAGGTAGATTTTAATATGACAAATTCAAAAATACTATTTACATCATTCAACAACGCATCGTTTAGGAACTAGACCTGTTTAAACATTACCCATGTTAAATGCCATATAAATGACATTAAAATTGAAAACTAGGTAAGGGAAATTTGCTGTTTTAATATTTTAGGTAGATTTTAATATTGCAAATTCAAAAATACTATTTACATTATTCAACAACGCATACTTTAGGAGCTAGACCTGTTTAAACATTACCCATGTTAAATGCCATATAAATGACATTAAAATTGAAAACAAGATAGGGGAACTTTGTTGTTTTAATATTTTACGTAGATTTTAGTATGGCATATTCAAAAATACTATTTTCATCATTCTACGACGCTTAATTTAAGAGCTAGACCTGTTTAAACATTACCCATGTTAAATGCCATATAAATGACATTAAAATTGAAAACAAGGTAGGGCAAATTTGCTGTTTTATTATTTTAGGTAGATTTAAATATGACAAATTCAAAAATTTTATTTACATCATTCGATAACGCTTAGTTTAGGAGCTAGACCTGTTTAAACATTACCCATGTTAAATGCCATATAAATGACAATAAAATTGAAAACAATGTAGGGGAAATTTGTTGTTTTGTAATTTTAGGTAGATTTTAGTATGGCAAATTCAAAAATACTATTTACATCATTCAACAAAGCATACTTTAGGAGCTAGACCTGTTTAAACATTACCCATGTTAAATGCCATATAAATGACATTAAAATTTAAAACAAGGTAGGGGAAATTTGTTGTTTTATTATTTTAGGTAGATTTTAATATGACAAATTAAAAATACTATTTGCATCATTCGACGACGCTTAGTTTAAGAGCTAGACCTGTTTAAACATTACCCATGTTAAATGCCATATAAATGACATTAAAATTGAAAACAATAGGTAGGGGAACTTTGCTGTTTTGTTATTTTAGGTAGATTTTAGTATGGCAAATTCAAAAATACTATTTACATCATTCAACAAAGGACACTTTAGGAGCTAGACCTGTTTACACATTACCCATGTTAAATGCCATATAAATGACATTAAAATTGAAAACAAGGTAGGGGAAATTTGTTGTTTTGTTATTTTAGGTAGATTTTAATATGCGAATTAAAAATACTATTTACATCATTCAACGACACATAGTTTAGGAGCTAGACCTGTTTAAACATTACCCATGTTAAATGCCATATAAATGACATTAAAATTGAAAACAAGGTAGGGGAAATTTGCTGTTTTGTTATTTTAGGTAGATTTTAGTATGGGAAATTCAATAATACTAGTTTCATCATTCAACGACGCATAGTTTAGGAGCTAATACTATTTACATTATTCAACAACGCATACTTTAGGAGCTAGACCTGTTTAAACATTACCCATGTTAAATGCCATATAAATGACATTAAAATTGAAAACAAGGTAGAGAAAATTTGCTGTTTTATTATTTTAGGTAGATTTTAATATTGCCAATTCAAAAATACTATTTGCATCATTCAACAACGTATAGTTTAGGAGCTAGACCTGTTTAAACATTACCCATGTTAAATGCCATATAAATGACATTAAAATTGAAAACTAGGTAGGGGAAATTTGTTGTTTTAGAATTTTAGGTAGATTTTAGTATAGCAAATTCAAAAATACTATTTACATCATTCAACAAAGCATACTTTAGGAGCTAGACCTGTTTAAACATTACCCATGTTAAATGCCATATAAATGACATTAAAATTAAAAAACAAGGTAGGGGAAATTTGTTGTTTTGTTATTTTAGGTAGATTTTAATATGACAAATTAAAAATACTATTTACATCATTCGACGACGCTTAGTTTAAGAGCTAGACCTGTTTAAACATTACCCATGTTAAATGCCATATAAATGACATTAAAATTTAAAACAAGGTAGGGGAAATTTGTTGTTTTATTATTTTAGGTAGATTTTAATATGACAAATTCAAAAATACTATTTACATCATTCAACAACGCATCGTTTAGGAACTAGACCTGTTTAAACATTACCCATGTTAAATGCCATATAAATGACATTAAAATTGAAAACTAGGTAAGGGAAATTTGCTGTTTTAATATTTTAGGTAGATTTTAATATTGCAAATTCAAAAATACTATTTACATTATTCAACAACGCATACTTTAGGAGCTAGACCTGTTTAAACATTACCCATGTTAAATGCCATATAAATGACATTAAAATTGAAAACAAGATAGGGGAACTTTGCTGTTTTGTTATTTTAGGTAGATTTTAGTATGGCAAATTCAAAAATACTATTTACATCATTCAACAAAGGACACTTTAGGAGCTAGACCTGTTTACACATTACCCATGTTAAATGCCATATAAATGACATTAAAATTGAAAACAAGGTAGGGGAAATTTGTTGTTTTGTTATTTTAGGTAGATTTTAATATGCGAATTAAAAATACTATTTACATCATTCAACGACACATAGTTTAGGAGCTAGACCTGTTTAAACATTACCCATGTTAAATGCCATATAAATGACATTAAAATTGAAAACAAGGTAGGGGAAATTTGCTGTTTTGTTATTTTAGGTAGATTTTAGTATGGGAAATTCAATAATACTAGTTTCATCATTCAACGACGCATAGTTTAGGAGCTAATACTATTTACATTATTCAACAACGCATACTTTAGGAGCTAGACCTGTTTAAACATTACCCATGTTAAATGCCATATAAATGACATTAAAATTGAAAACAAGGTAGAGAAAATTTGCTGTTTTATTATTTTAGGTAGATTTTAATATTGCCAATTCAAAAATACTATTTTCATCATTCAACAACGTATAGTTTAGGAGCTAGACCTGTTTAAACATTACCCATGTTAAATGCCATATAAATGACATTAAAATTGAAAACTAGGTAGGGGAAATTTGTTGTTTTAAAATTTTAGGTAGATTTTAGTATGGCAAATTCAAAAATACTATTTACATCATTCAACAAAGCATACTTTAGGAGCTAGACCTGTTTAAACATTACCCATGTTAAATGCCATATAAATGACATTAAAATTGAAAACAAGGTAGGGGAAATTTGTTGTTTTGTTATTTTAGGTAGATTTTAATATGACAAATTAAAAATACTATTTACATCATTCGACGACGCTTAGTTTAAGAGCTAGACCTGTTTAAACATTACCCATGTTAAATGCCATATAAATGACATTAAAATTTAAAACAAGGTAGGGGAAATTTGTTGTTTTATTATTTTAGGTAGATTTTAATATGACAAATTCAAAAATACTATTTAAATCATTCAACAACGCATCGTTTAGGAACTAGACCTGTTTAAACATTACCCATGTTAAATGCCATATAAATGACATTAAAATTGAAAACTAGGTAAGGGAAATTTGCTGTTTTAATATTTTAGGTAGATTTTAATATTGCAAATTCAAAAATACTATTTACATTATTCAACAACGCATACTTTAGGAGCTAGACCTGTTTAAACATTACCCATGTTAAATGCCATATAAATGACATTAAAATTTAAAACAAGGTAGGGGAAATTTGCTGTTTTATTATTTTAGGTAGATTTTAATATGCGAATTAAAAATACTATTTACATCATTCAACGACACATAGTTTAGGAGCTAGACCTGTTTAAACATTACCCATGTTAAATGCCATATAAATGACATTAAAATTGAAAACAAGGTAGGGGAAATTTGCTGTTTTGTTATTTTAGGTAGATTTTAGTATGGGAAATTCAATAATACTAGTTTCATCATTCAACGACGCATAGTTTAGGAGCTAATACTATTTACATTATTCAACAACGCATACTTTAGGAGCTAGACCTGTTTAAACATTACCCATGTTAAATGCCATATAAATGACATTAAAATTGAAAACAAGGTAGAGAAAATTTGCTGTTTTATTATTTTAGGTAGATTTTAATATTGCCAATTCAAAAATACTATTTTCATCATTCAACAACGTATAGTTTAGGAGCTAGACCTGTTTAAACATTACCCATGTTAAATGCCATATAAATGACATTAAAATTGAAAACTAGGTAGGGGAAATTTGTTGTTTTAGAATTTTAGGTAGATTTTAGTATGGCAAATTCAAAAATACTATTTACATCATTCAACAAAGCATACTTTAGGAGCTAGACCTGTTTAAACATTACCCATGTTAAATGCCATATAAATGACATTAAAATTGAAAACAAGGTAGGGGAAATTTGTTGTTTTGTTATTTTAGGTAGATTTTAATATGACAAATTAAAAATACTATTTACATCATTCGACGACGCTTAGTTTAAGAGCTAGACCTGTTTAAACATTACCCATGTTAAATGCCATATAAATGACATTAAAATTTAAAACAAGGTAGGGGAAATTTGTTGTTTTATTATTTTAGGTAGATTTTAATATGACAAATTCAAAAATACTATTTAAATCATTCAACAACGCATCGTTTAGGAACTAGACCTGTTTAAACATTACCCATGTTAAATGCCATATAAATGACATTAAAATTGAAAACTAGGTAAGGGAAATTTGCTGTTTTAATATTTTAGGTAGATTTTAATATTGCAAATTCAAAAATACTATTTACATTATTCAACAACGCATACTTTAGGAGCTAGACCTGTTTAAACATTACCCATGTTAAATGCCATATAAATGACATTAAAATTTAAAACAAGGTAGGGGAAATTTGCTGTTTTATTATTTTAGGTAGATTTTAATATGACAAATTCAAAAATACTATTTAAATCATTCAACAACGCATAGTTTAGGAACTAGACCTGTTTAAACATTACCCATGTTAAATGCCATATAAATGACATTAAAATTGAACACAAGGTAGAGGAACTATGTTGTTTTGTTATTTTAGGTAGATTTTAATATGACAAATTTAAAAATTTTATTTGCATCATTAAACGACGCATAGTTTAGGAGCTAGACCTATTTAAACATTACCCATGTAAAAAGCCATATAAATGACATTAAAATTGAAAACAAGGTAGGGGAACTTTGTCGTTTTACTATTTTAGGTAGATTTTAATATGACAAATTTAAAAATACTATTTTCATTAGTCAACGACGCATACTTTAGGAGCTAGACCTGTTTAAACATTACCTATGTTAAATGCCTTATAAATGACATTAAAATTGAAAACATAGTAAGGGAAATTTGTTGTTTTGTTATTTTAGGTAGATTTTAATATGGCAAATTCAAAAATACTATTTGCATCATTCAACGACGCATAGTGTAGGAGCTAGACCTATTTAAACATTACCCACGTTAAATGCCATATGATTGACATTAAAATTGAAAACAAGGTAGGGGAAATTTGTTGTTTTGTTATTTTAACAATAATACTATTTTCATCATTCTACGATGCATCGTTTAGGAGCTAGACCTGTTTAAACATTACTCATGTTAAATGCCATATAAATGACATTAAAATTGAAAACAAGGTCAGAGAACTTTGCAGTTTTTAAATATTTGTTAGATTTTAATATGGCAAATTCAAAAACACTATTTTCATCATTTTACGGTGCATAGTTTAGTAGCTGGAGCCGTTTAAACATTACCCATATAAATTGATTGATTGATTGATTTATTGCCTGATTTGAGTAATTAAATATTTAAAAATGTCTTTTGATACCCGAAGAATTTCAAAAATCTAAAATAAAATAGAATGCTAAACAATGCTTGCTTTTAATTATAAACACGCACTAAATATTTAAGGTTGACTATTTACTTTTGTGTAGACAAATCAAATAGACTGTATTGATCCCTCAAAAAACGACGCTCTAAATAAAAATTTATATTAGCGTCGTTTCGGACGTGAAGTTAGCCCGAAATCCCTCCCGAAAAAATGTTGCGCAGCAAAAAAAGTTATGTGTCTTGACTAAATAACAAATAAATAAATACGCAGCCCGAAAATAATTATAAAATAAAGACTTTAGTGTTAAACCATCCCGAAAACTTTTTCATATAAAAATTTCATTTATAAATATTAAATTCACATAAAATTTTTAGTTACGAGTATTTAGCATGATTACGTACTTTTCACAGCTATGGCTAGATATATCGAAATATGCCACTAGTATGATATGCGTATTCTTAATCTACAGCCGTTACCCAATAACCATATGATGGAGATTAGGGTGATTTCTACGCCAATATTTCCATCATCATCATCGATTTCATAAAGTATGATATAAGTGAATTTTTTTTTGTACAAATACATATACAAATAGAAACATTCTTTTTTCCGTTAGTATACCGTTTTTAATTGTATTTTTTTGTATCGCATAGTATTAATATTTTTTTCGGTTATACTCGTCAGTTACAATTAATAATAAACTAATATTGTAGTGATGTGTGTACCATAATAAATAATAATATGTTTACTTGTTATTGAACGGTGTATTGTTCCTGCTGATAATATTTTATTATCAGCAGGAAGAAAAGAGCGGGTGGAAATTAGGCGTTCCATTTAGAACGTTTTTCTAACTATAAATTTTATTTGTGACTGGCTCTTAATTTATATAGGTCTAAAGTGGATTGATTTTAAATTATAATTAATGCTTTCATCAATTCTAAATTGAAAATTGTTGGTAATAGAATGCATAAATATAATTACAGAACAAAACGAAGTGCTATTCAGGTAAACGTTATGAAAAATGCTTTAGAAAAGCTACATTTTTCACATGTTAAATTTACCACCTCTAATAGTGCTGAAATGGACCAATTATGTAATTTTATTAAATATGTAATTTGAAATTGGAATTAATTAAACTTTATTTTACAGTTTATTGAGGTACCTGAGCATCGCTCGATCGGATTTAGGTTGCGGTATAGTTTAATTATGAAAGGGTATAATGGGTGCCGTAGATAAAATCGACTGGTTAATGGAATGGAGCATTATATCGCCTACTGCTCTTTGATATGAACCTGTATCAAACAAATTCAACACAGCTACCAACTTTATTTCCAATGAAATTTCCGCCGAATCACCAAAGCCATCCAAGATCTTATTTTCAAAACATTGTAGCGATCTCGTAAATACTGATGCTTGACATAACAGTTAATTCTTGAGTCACTGTGATTTTCTACGTAATAATTCAAAGATACGCAACAAAATACTTATATTATTCATTATTTTCAAATCCAGCCGTTTACATAAATTCAATCAAAACCGAAAATTTAATCAACTTCCTTGAACAGTAGGCTGCCTGATCTGGAACTTTTGGAATAACTATTTTTTCTGACAGTCAAAATGTTAATCGGACTTGTTAAATTGTTTTTTCCAACTATTAAAAAGTATAGCTCGAACTAAAAATCGTACTAATACCTAACGGTAAAAATTGCGCTTTATAACTTTCTAAATGGAACTTTATTTTTTTGAAAGTATATTTTTTTAAAATAAAATTGTGCCCATTTTTCAGTTAAACCTGTTATTGATACAAAAGTCGGTAAACCTTCAAATCGTAGTTATGCTTTGGGATTCTGTTTTGGGACTGAAGCTCTTCCAATTCATTTGAAGCTAAATTTTAAAGTGCCCGCATTTTTGCGGATTATTATCCGGATAATTAGTTATCAACAATAAGAAGTTAGAATTTAGAAATAAACTAAAATAGCTCAAAAATTCACCTATATCAGTCAATCTATTGTGCATTTTGCCAATTGTCAATTTATTTAAAAATTTTAGTTTGTGCTTTGTCCCTGTACTAACAAAATATAAAAATGACGTTACCAAAATTATAAGAACTTTACTTACAGCCGTTATTATTCAAAATCGTCCGGGTTTGAGTTGTAAACCTGCCCGATGATTTGGTGATAATCCCGTTAACCAAAGTTGACAGACTCAGGGTTTCTATTAAAACCTGGTTGCTAAAATGAGGTTATATGATAATGCTAATTTTATTAACTTTCATATTTTTGAATCGCCACACCCTCAATTGCACATTTGGATATGGTTCTTAAGTTTGGGACAACGGTTATCTTTAGCCCTCCGGTAAATATATCAGGATTTGTATATTTTGTATTCGGTAACTTTGAAATAAACTATAATATTTATTTAGGTATCTCTGTCAAGCCGCGACATTGATTTTTCACGGAAGATATGCTTTTTGGTTAGGGGACAGTACCACATTTGACATTATGAGGGAGACGTGCGTTGCACTATTGGAAAAGTTGAAAGGTTCCGTTTTCCCTAATCCGACAACTAAACGATTTAGAAGGAAATTGTGAAAGACTTCGAACAACAGTGGCACTTTCCATATTGTATAGGAGCGATGGACGGCAAACATGTGAATATACAAGTAAATTATAATTTATTAATTATATATAAAAACAAATTGAATTTATATTTACTTAATATATGATTTCTTTTATACTTTTATGCTTTTGGAAATTATGGGTCTACGTATTTCAACTATAGACACTGTCACAGTATTGTTCTTTTTGCTATATCAGACACAAACCATGAATTCATAATGATGGAAATTGAAACACCAAGCAATATGCGGCGACATCACCATATTTAGAAACAGCAATTTTGGGAAAGCTTTAATAAGGGATGGAGCTAATTTAAATATTTCACCTACAGAAAATCGAAACACAATAGTTTCATCATCAGTATTTTTAACTTTATTAAGCCTTAAAAGAGATTTGATAGCATTGCTATAAAACTATTTGTATCAAACACAGTATCAAATAAAATCTTGAAAATAAATCCAGAAGAGATGATTTTCAATTAGTGATTCATGCTGACCGAGCCCCGATAAACCACCACAGCGGTAGATTTAATGTTCTTACTAAAAACGAAGTGGCTGTACATAGTAAAAAATTTCGCGGTGTGAATGGAATTTAGTCCGAAAAAATGTTTTACATTCTATCCGACTACGTCAAATTAATACCGCAAGAAAGAGTACTATTTTTAATACATTCGATGGGATTAACAAATATACCTTTTACAACGTTTGGTGTAAAAGTAATATGATTTTTTTTTTATATATGAAAATTTTTATGTTAAATATATAAAAGGGTTCTTCCCACAATTAATATCCCTTATATTGCAGTTAAATATTCACACCGTTTTGAGTTTTCTTTGAAGAATTATGATTCGGTTAAATTCTTCTCGTCGGAAATTCATTTTTTTTTTCGCTAGTTTACTTCGACGATTCATACCGTGTAGACATATATAATAATCAACGTGCGCGATATAAGTAATTAAATAAATTGCTTAGATTTATAGTGAAAAAAATAAATTTTATAGAGAAACATTAACTGTAAGGTGAGTAAAAAAATTATAAATTATTACATTAATAAGAATAATTATATAAAATTTTAACTTCTAGCTTCCAAACATCAACAAATAAATTACGATTGAGTTAGAAATCAAAATAGAAAAACGTATTACATTTCACATTTTAAATATAAATTTGGAAAACATTAATTCTAAGTCAAACTTTAATACTGCTGATGAAGTTAAAATTCTTAAAGAAATTTAGTATGGATTTGTGTATAAAAACAAATTTATTATTTGTATTATCAAAAGAGATCCAATAAATTCGGATTTACCAATTTTTGGTTTAATACAGTACGTGATTAAAAATAAAGGTGAAATATATATATTTTACCGTTTACTTCAAACCATTTGCTTTAATTATAATTTAAATTCATATTTGATTGATTGATTGATTGATTAGAGTGTACAGCCAAGGACGAACCAGAAACTCCCGGAATGCCGGGCACCACCCTACACCCGTGTTACATTTAACATAACCGAAGGAATGGAAGGAAAGTTAATTGTGAGAGACTCGACCCGGTTACTGACACCTAAGCGATCGATAGTTAGTATTTTTGTGGTGTAAGGAAGGATAAGGTTTTTAAGCAATGACAGAATTGACAATCACAATTTTAATGAACTGCTCTGCTTCCTGTTGCCTCGTATGAGCAACATTAATATCAGCAAAGCCACAATTCAACAGTATCTGGAAGGTTTCCTTAAAACAAAATCTATTAAATAACTAATTGCTCTTAGTCGTAGGCTGTAATAAATTGAATTAATTTTCATCTGCAATTATAAATTAATTAATTCAAAATATAATAATATAGTTAATCTAATAATATAATTTCTGCAAGCCGTAGGCTGAAATAAACTAGATTAGTGTTCTCCTGAAAGTACAGTATTTGAAGTATTTCTCCTGAAAGTACTTATTAATTTGTTCCATAACAATATATTAATATAATAATATCAAAAAATAAAATTTAAGTAATAAAATAATATAAAATTCAACAATCCAACAACACTATTTAATGCACTAATTACTCTTAACCGTACCCTGTAATATAAAGCATTAGTTTTTGACGGAAATTTTACAAATTGAATATTTCAACTCCATGCTGCTAAAATTTATTAAGCGAGCTCTAATTTATATTCAATTAAATAGAAATAATATTTATCGAAATTAATTTAAATACAACTTTAATAAGACAATTAAAAACCTTTAATTATAATTTAAATTCATATGAAACCAAATTGAAAAATGAAATAAATGCTATAAAATTATTTGATTTAGAATTTAATCCATCATTTTAATTTACATTTCATCCAAAAAATTCAAATAAATATAATGTTCCAAATTTTATATTATTTAGTTATATTTATTATATTAATTATAAACTATTTAAAAATAAATAAACAAAACTGAATTTATTTAAACACTCCAAAACGATTGTTTCATTTTACCAATTCCAATCAATTTTTTAAATCCAAAGAGTGTGTAATAATTTCTTATATCTGTGAAATTTCGCACTGTAAAAATTGTTTTATCCTTAGTTCCTAAACACATTTATTTGTGAGTTTTTTATCTGTTGGATGTGAATAGGTGGTATCCACAAAAAGTAATTTGTGTTTTTTTATACTAAAAAATTTCATCCGAAAAAAGTGAATCATGATCAAAATAAAAACTCCTTTGGGATAAAAGAAACTCGTATCCGATCGGTGGGATATTATTTGACACCGATTCGGAGTCAGGAGAACTCCGTTTTTTTTTCTGCGTACCTACTTCTGATAGATGAGGATAAAAGACCAAAAGACATCGTCTGCACTACCGAGATGGGCAGTTAAAACGTGTCTCTGCATCGCTCCTACAACCCGGTCCAGTACCTTAGTATGTTTATTAGAGAAGGCGAGGACCACCTAACAAAACCGGGTGGAAATCAAAACTCTCTTGAATGCAATTTTATACGTACAGACTCATGGTAAGAGCAAATAGTAATAATCAAATACATTTGTTGAATTTATTTAACCAGTTTTGTTGACCTCCGAGAGATCCACACCCACAGATATTGTCAACGGCAGCCTAAATATGTCAGAGGTGCAGGAAAACACACCGCCAAAGCATTTCCTTGAAGTAAAAATATTCCTCAAAATATATAAACTGTAAAGGGCAATCTTCTATAATAGATGTAAAGTAGCTAAAAAACTACAAAAAATAAGAGACAAAGCGCTACAACAAAACCATAGGATACCTGTTGAAAGGAAGCTTACTATAAATGTAAATAAATTCTCAAACAAACCCAATATACCTTACTGGCATTACTGGTTAAAAAGATACCGATTATTCCCTCTAGAAGGCAACAAAAGGTATAAAAAGGCCTAAAACGCAAGTACCTACAGTTAAATGTGATGACGGAACTTGGGCTAGAAGCGCAAAGGAAAAAGCCGATTTGTCTGCATCATACATTAGAGATACATTAAGACCTCTCCCAAGACAAACTTCAGATGAAAACATAACACTCGTTAACAAAATTGACAGAGGAAATGACGCATCAAAATAAATTCGGTATCGTCCGGTGTGTCGAAAACATTCAGTTGGCCTAACCAGATAATTAGTATTAGTAATTACCAAATTAGTAATACTAATTATCTGATAATTAGTATTAGTAATTACCAAAAATTAACTAACACATCAACAATTACAGAAAATACCGAAAAACTGTTATACATTTTTAAAAATCCACGTGCCTATAAAGTAGGTAATAAATTTGGAAACCCATTATATTTTATGATCAAACCTAACTCGGCACTTAAATTTTTATCGATTTGAATAATATTTCTATGCGATATTTGATATTCGTAATAAGATTCATGCAACAAATTGTATATAAAATCGAAAAATGATTACGAAATCGAATATAATAAGACTACTAACATTAGCTGAAGCATGTTTTGAGTATCTAAGTGCTTTAAGACATAAAATGAAGGAAAAAAACGAATAAACATTCATCATAAAAAAACACAAATTCTTAAAGATTATTTTTAAGAAAATTATATAAATATTATCTTAATTGGAATATTTAATAGATGTTATCTGTTCAACGATTTTGATTTTATTATTTTCGTATTGTTGAACTCTAAATAAATTGGATTATTTTTAAGGGCCAAATACATGAAATGACGTCATCGCATTTTCATCCAAGACACATATTTGTATTTAATTATCTAATGATAGATGGACTTGTAATATTTCAAACTAAATTATTGATAAAATGGGATAAAAAGTATAATGCGCTACAATTTTGTTTTATTCACTAGAGCATTTACACATACTAAAGTATACTTCTGCGTACAGTTTTTGTGGTTTTATTTGTTCGAATTAATGAAGAAAAAAGTAAATGTTCTAAAATCATGGTATACAAAACTAATAACAAAATAGGACAAAGATTGAACCCATCAAGAACGTCTTCTCAAGATACGGGGGTTTATAGACTGTCATGTGATGACTGTGATGGGTTCTATATAGGCCAAACCGGTAAATCTTTCACAACTTGGTTTAACCAACATGTGAAAGAAATTGGCCAACCCAAAATAGACTCAAACTACGCACAACGCATGACTGACAATAACCACAAATACACAGGCATTAACGAAAATCTGAAAGTGTTGCATAAATGTAAAAAAGGTAACATGATGACAACTCTAGAAGGATTACGAAATTTACAAAAACAGACATAATAAGGACATAATAAACATTTAGATACAGACTTAAATCAACCACCAGTTTAAAAAAATAATGGAAAATGAAAATAGAACAAGGGGGCGGAGCCAAAATCATACCTGAAAAAGGTATATAAGAACATGGGTAAGGTGAATTTGGGTTAATAAAGCAATATCACAACTTACCGATATCATTAACGGTATCTTAAAGACAAGCTACTTTCCAGATTGTTGGAAACTCGACAAAATCGAGAATAAGTAATAGTATAGAGAATACTCGCCAAAATCACCCCTAAACGGAATAAGTAAGGTGATGGAAATAGTTATTCTTAAAAGGCTCCAGCCCCTGCTAGAACCCTATATTCCAGAAGAACAATTTGGATTTCGTGCCGGCCACTCTGCTCCTCAAGCAGTGCTTGAAACTCTATTAAAAACACCAACCGGTTTGGTCATTCAACAATCGAAGCTTTCCTGGACATAGAAAAAGCTTTCGACACGGTCTGGCATAAAGGCTTAGTCTATAAATTGATTCAATGTGATATTCCTTACTACCTCATTAAACTAATCGAATCATACTTATCAAATAGGAAATTTTTCGTGACGTTAAACAAACACTGTTCTAGTACCAAATCAATCGCAGCAGAAGTTGCACAAGGTTCAATTCTAGGGGCACACCTTTTTTCATTCTTCTATCATAATATCCCAAAACCCGACAACAAAGAAACCAACATCCAAATTAATGCCGATGATACGGCTATATTCACATCTTCAATTAGCGCTCGGAAATCTAGTAAAAGATTGTCCAAATATCTAAACTAGTATTTCAAATATGCGAAGAAATCGAAAATCAAGGTAAACTCTTCTAAAACCGAAATTATCCATTTCCACCGCAACCAATATAGTAAAATGCCAAAAGCCAGCCCTATTTCATTCGAAGGTAGGACCTTAGAATATAAAAATCAAATCAAATACCTAGGGGTGAAGCACAATTCTGAAGCACAATTCCTCCGTGCAATTCCTCATTCATGGGATCTGGCACTCACGGAGAAACCAAGATATAAGTCTCTCACCTGACACATAACCCGATAAAAACTCACTTTTTAGGAACAAATTTACTATTAAATATTTATGTTATGTTTAACATCTATATCATAATTTTATTTAAATAAATGGTTTATATATGTATATAGTTTAGGTTAAGTAGATAAAATAGTTTTAAAGTAGTTTGATTAGTTAAAATAGTTTTAAGCCAATATATCTCAAATACTTAAGAAATTTTTAAAACAATAGATGTAATACTAAAATACTTATGAATAATAGATGATAAAGTTTAGGCTAAGAATTTAACTAAAAAAATTTATGTAGATATTAACCAATTAAATATTTTTATGTATAAAAAAAATGAAATCGGTTTTCAAAGTAGTATAGGCTGATGAAGAGGATAGTAATCCTCGAAATGAATACCTGATTTAAAACAAAAAAAGAATAATTTATAAATACATTTTTTAGAAAAAATTTTTTCTTTTTAGAATATACATTTTTATTATCACATTAAAGAAAGTTTTACTTCTTTTCTGAAATAATTTTTATTTTTATATATAAAACAAGAAGAATTGAGTTCTTTGTTTTTATTAAAACAAGGTTCCTTATTTCGTTTTAAAAAAATTAAAAAAAGAAGAAAGAGAAAACTTTATGGAGCTAGACTATAATTTAAAATTGTCTAAGTCATTCATGTCCAAAGTAATTTTAGATGTGTGCGGGGCTATTCACAATTGTTTAAAAAACTAAACTAACGTTGTAAATTATATATAATAAATTAATAAATAAAATTTATTATAGTTTCCTTCGACTAAAGAAGTGTTGTCAAAAATGCCCGAAGACTACAGCCTAAAATGGCAGTTTCGACATTGTGTAAGTGCGAAAAAGGCACCTTCGTTTAATGATTACAACGGATTTCATAGCGTTGCATTACTTAGCCTTACAAATGCCGACGGGAAATTTATTTTCTTGAACGTTGGTTGCAATGGAAAAATTTGCGATGCCGGCGTTTTGCAACGGTCGAATTTTATGTATGTACCACAACAACCTGAAAAATATAAAAATAACCATCACAAAAAATTATCGGAAATTCAAGAATATTGCCGCATATGTTTGTTGGTGATAATGCTTTTCCGTTGTCGGAACATTTGTCCTGTCACATAACTTCGGTCGACTAACGAAATACAGACTTTCACTTTAAGTGATGCGACATTTGTCATTTCATGTGAATTGATACGATTAAAAATTATATTATTATTTCAGCTATGTGATTGTTTAGTTTTGAGAAGGTTTTGTTTTTTGTATTACGATCGGGTTGGAATGTTTTATGCTTGAGTCGGTTAGGTGGTGATATATATTAGACGGATTTCTGAAAGATGTGGTAGAAAGGTTGAGGTTTGAATGTGTATATTGGTTGTTTATTTTATGGATGCGAAAATGAATCGTCTGGGTTATATGTTAATGGTGAAGATGTAGGTCAGGATCTTCTGGTAAAAGTAGATGTTCGATGGCATGTTTTAAGTTACACCGTTCATCTATATTTTGTGGATAAGAAAATGAAGCTAATTAATGGTGGCTGTAATGTAGGTGACAGTGTGTTTGAGATGATGAGAGTGAGAGTGTACTGGGAGATGTTCTGGATAAGATAAAATTAAACACTCATAGGCGTTTCTAAATATGAATCTGATAGCGAACATGCTAAGGATGAGGGATTAGTTAAAGGGTTTGAAGATGACGAGGCATAATGTAGTACATTTTGAGGTTTTTATTTGTTCACTGGATCTTTATTATTTTATGACTGTGAAATTGAATCTATTGTGTTAATTGAAGATTGAGGATGAACTAAAAGGTCTTCTGGGAGAAATAAGAACATGTGTTTGATTGCCAGATTCCAAATAAATCGGGTAGCTTATGTTTTCCGAATTATATGAATTTAATGGTGGATATATTATGGGGGAGAAAATATTTGAACGATTTAAGGATGTGGAGGTACCTGGGCATTTCTTAGGTAATGAAGTGGATCTTGAAAAATGCGTAGCAGAGTAGGATTCGGCATTATATATTGGAGCGAAATGATTATCGCTTTGTGTTTGCTTCCTCTCCTCCATTGTTGTTTTCTTGATCTGGACGAAGATTTTCAGTGTTAAACTGTCGTACGTTTCCTCCAGTTTAATATTTTTCAATAAACACAAATATCTGCAGAATTCTTCCGTTTTTTCGTGTGGCTTTTTTATTTGTCGTGATAGTAAATAATTTATCATGAATTCGACGACCTCGATACCACATGTCCTCCAGGACTGGCCTTGCTTTTTCTTTAGATTGGCTCGGATGTGAATCATTCTCATAGAGCAAACATTTCCGGTTCATAAACCTTATCTGTTCCCGTCTCGCTTCTTTTAGAATTAAAAATTTTGTTTTTCCTGCTAGTTTAACAATTTTATTTCTTTTTTAATTTCTGCTGTGATGATTTTTTAATTGATCGCAAATTATGTAAATTTTATCTCTTTAGTTCAGTGTTGCCAATTTCGTTCTTTCGGTCTAGATCTAGCTCTATTTAATAATGGTTTAGCCCCAGGCAAGCTATTTTTGCACCCAAGTACAATTTAGCACTAATTAGATGTGTTAAGCCCTTATTATAATAGCCCTTTATAAAAGTCAAAGTTTTTCGATGTAATATAAACTGCATCATTTGAATATTATTATATAATTATATTTGAAGTTGGTACTTTACTTTTTGCGTACATAATTTTTTTTAATTTGTGTGTCACTTTATATTTATAATATAAAGTAAATAATAAAACAGAATTTTATTAGTGGTCAAACTGTCAATTAAGCCCTATTTCAACTATAATCTATAAAAATTAATATTAAAATTTTATAAAAATTAATAGTTGGCAACGCTGCTTCGGTTAACTTTATTAACAAAATTAAGGTCTACAGGGCTGTAGAGACACGAGAAGTTTTTGAACTCTCAAACCAAACACAATGTCTGTTCACGAGTCCAACCTTCTGATTCTTGATTTTCCATAGATACACATTTGTAGCCAAATGAAAAAAAAAATATGAACGTTTATTAAAAAAAATTGTATTGCATAAAATTTATACATTTATAATAGCTTTATATACTTTATAGCTTTTTATGTTTTGAAATGTTTTTCAACATTTGAAAAACAAACAAGTGTTGTTGTAATACTTTAAAACAAATTCAAATTTCAAACTAACCATGTTAGGACGTGTTTTAACAGGTTTAAATACGGCATAAAAAGTTAAAATATAAAATTTTTATCCGTGGTGAAAACTTTTAACTTTTTATCTGTTTTAACTGATTTAACTGGTTTAAATTTTGACGTTTTGTGTCTATCATTCACAATGAAACCCATTTTGGTACGAAAAATAAAATGGAAATTAGCGTTGCAATAAAGAAAATTTACAATAATTATCCTTTCTAATTATTACAATAGTGTATTACTATTAAATAAAAGAAATAATTGCCCTTTTTACAAGAACTTAAGTTTATTTATTATTATTTTGAATTACATAATTTATAGAACCCTAAAAGCCTAAATATTATAAACGAATGTACAAAATTAATTTTAATTTTAATTTTAATTTTAAAAAATGTATTATACATAGGCAATATTAACCATTCATTTACATTTATTGGGCACTTCCATCGATCATTGATTGAAAATAATTTTTCTTAAAAATATTTTAATTCATGTATACACAAAATTTAACTTTTTATCAAAACGAACGTGCTTAAACAACTCATCTTACGAAGAATTCACTCCGGCTATCCCGAAACCGTTCTCCTGGGGTTGATTGCATTAGTTTCGAGCTCTTGATATTCGGAGGAGATACTTCGTGGGACTGTCTTTTTGATCTTATTCAATTAGTATGACAAAGCAAAGTTATGCCTGAAGAATAGATATAGGCCTCGTTGTGCCATATCCTTAAAAAGGTGATCGCTCAAAATGCGAAACTATTGCGGCATAGCCTCTCCTTTGCACATCACACAAATTTCTGTCTTACATAATATTGGAGAAAATTACTCCACTGGCGAAAGAAATTGTAGGTGACTATCAAGAAGGATTTTATCGTAATCAGTAGATCACTGATCAAATTTCAAGTTTTTTCGCTGAGGATGATTCATTCTTAGTGTTACGAAACAGCTTGTGACTTACATTTGTTGTTCTTGAATTTCCAGCAAGTTTATGACTCAATCCGTCTGGATAAATTATAGTTTGCTTTACGATCGATGTCTGGAAATACCTTACACATATGTGCTTTTATGTAAAATGTCAGTAATGCAGTCGTAATGTTGAGAACAAGCGATCAGGAATTTTTGTAATTACCTCTGGTGTACGACCAGGTGATGCTCTGTCTCCGATTCTCTTTAATCTCATGTTAGAACTTATATTTCGTAATAGTTAAATACCTTAGGAAAACATCTGTCCCGTCAGTCCAACCAGGTGCTGCCATATTTAGATGATATCTACGTAATTGAATTGTTGGTGTCAACAATTTTTTAAAATTGCATAAAATTCAACACTATATTTTTTGTGTAATTATTATTTAACCCGGTTTTTTTCAACCACTGAGCCTATAGATTTGCCGACAAATCCATAGTCTAGTGCTATAAAATACTCAGTTGGTAACCTTAAAATAGATCAACAAGTATACTAGCCACTACTTAACGTACTTGTTATTAATTGAACATTGTTTACAGTAAAATTGTTTACAGTAACTTATATTACAATTTTATTCTATAAGCAATGTCATTATAGCAAAAACAAATATAATTTAATTATTGTGCATTTATCGAAAATACAAAATTTTAAAAAATTACCGGATTGGTGAATAAATTTTACTTGGAACGGGGTTACGAAGTGCCACCCGTTAGATACTCTTGTATGATTTTAGTGACCAAGAAGTACTTAACACAAAACTGTAAGATACCATATTCGTATCATTAAAATTAAATATTTAGTTATTTTTGTAAGATTATTTCAAATTAAATTTTATTTTTACCGTTAATTATTAATTTTGCAATTGAAAAAAATTTACGACACAATTGAGAATAAAAATATATCAAATCGTAATTAATATTCATGATAATTTTACAATTTGTTGCACTGTACTGAAATGTTCCAATTAAAATTAAGTAAAATCATAAAAAATGTAAATGAATCTCAAATCAACAGAATATATTTGAAAAAATGCTCGTAATCTATAAATTTGTGGTTACCTTCTAATTGATTGAATTTTCAATCAATTATATGTGCGATGAAAAAACAATTTACATTATAAAAATAATATTTGTTTTTGCCAAGTTATTTAGTCGGTCCTAATTAGTCAAACAAAAAAGTTGTTGCTAACTAAAATATATTTTGCTATTTAAAATAAATTATTTCTTACATATAAATCAGTCCTATAAATTTATATAAAATTATTAATTTTTTTTTTTAATTAAATTTAAATATCCAGTGGATTTAAAGTCCCTTGAAGACTAATTGTTAAATAATATTTTAAATTTACACTATCAAATAAAACCAAGCAAAATACCATCCGCGCATTGCATAGCTCCATATCACCCTGTACATATGGCATGAAAGATGGGTCGGCCCATGAGTTCTGCACACCAATATGGGTCAAAAAGTTGTGTTAATTAATATCATCGATCATAATCGCATGAAAAATTCCTTTGGGCATCCTGGCTCTTTTGAAATTCGAACAGGGTACCTCCCGCTCCAAGCACCGCAGCCCAAACATTAGGCCACTCGCTCGATAAAGGATTGAAAAAATTAATTAGAAAAGTGTGTTCACTGAAAAATATGATGTCGGTGTGGTGTAATATTAAAACTTAAAATAGACAACGGTGTCAGGGGAACTGTCTGGAAAACGCAGTTTTACTGTTACTTGTGTCAAATGTTATTGTTATATAGCAAGAAATAATGTTGTTTTGTCATTCTGGAAACTATTTATATACAAAAGTAAACTTTTTAAATTGATAAAAAGGCTTAAATAAGAATTTAATTGAGAAGACCATTGTAGATTCACTTGACAGCGTGACCAACAATGAATCGGAGATGATAAAAATCAAAACATCTACACAAAGAATTTTTAAATTATAGTTTGACCTTCGCAAATCCAGGATAACGGCGTCTAATGCTAAACGATTCAGGAAAAAAGTGGCAAAAAGATAGTTAAAGGACGCAAGATCACAAAATCAGCTCTACGATGGGGAATCAAACACGAAGCCAAGGCCCTAATCGCTTATACATCCTACACTGGGGTCAACATCAATCAAATTGGCCTGCACTGAAAAAAACATATACTAACTAAAGCTAGTTTAAGTCGTTTTAGTTGTTTTAACCAACGTTTTCGTCAATTTTGTTTTAAAAAGCTGTGGTTAATTTTAACGTTGCATGTTTGATAATACCAAATTGGCTTAGCTAATTTTTGTTCTTTAGCCGTACAAAAGTGGTATGTTACTTTTATTAAAATATGAATGCACATGTAATATACTTTTTGAAATGAGATAATGCATATGATGCATATTATTCATGCCATTTCATTTGTTATAGTTTTTTACAAATAAATCCTTACAAAATCTGTTATTTCGTTAGCAAAGTCATGATGTTCTATTAATTAAACAAAACTGTGCTTTGTAAGTTAACTTAACTTATAGGCTTGGTTATATCTGATTACTATTTTTGAGATTAATAAATTAATATTTAACTCAAAAACGAAAAACCCGTATAATATAAAGAATTTAACTTACTAGTAATAGTTAAAGTTAACCAATGCAAACTTGTTAATTTTCTCCAGAAAATGGTATAATATAATTAACTAGCAATATAGGTAAATCTAACTTTGCAAAGATTGCTTTTACTTAGTCTTTTTAGCTAAAGCGACTAATCGCTTGTTTATATACACCTTTAATAAACTTGCATTGGTTAAATTAAACTAAACTTAAGTAAAATTAATTTATGCACAAAAGATAATTCTACTATAGGCATTGTTCATATGTACTTAATTTGTATCTTTTTTCTCTCTCGACGCTTAAGATACAAATTATTATACAACTTAAAATATATGCAGCTTCATTCTATTTTGAGATTTAGATCACTCGTTACGTTCTTTAAACAAAAAATAAAAAAAGTGAAATAAAAAAAATAAACGTTAATTTTATAGTGTAAATTTAAATCATAAAAATACCGTGTGCTGTTTTTTTATAATATCAATTACAGGTAAATATATATACAAAGGTTTCTAAGTATAAAACCCAAATTAAGTGACAATATTGGTTTTGCGAAATTGAAAGTTACATGTGGTAAATGTGGTTCTTTATCGTTCGATCATTTATATATATATATATATATATATATATATATATATATATATATATATATATATATATATATATATATATATTATTTATATATATATATATATATATATATATATATATATATATATATATACATATATATATATATATATATATATATATATATATATATATATATATATATATATATATATGTGTGTGTGTGTGTATAACCATAGGACTGACAATAATTCCCAAAAAGTTCGAAAGAAATAACCAAATTGTTTCATTTAAACTTAGAACTGTCGGAAAAAATATAGTGCAACAATCAATTTAATGTTTTTTTTTCTGATCACCTATTTTATAGGAAGGGATTATTTGCCACCGAACGAAAAACTGTATGACAGGTGTCCAATATAAAAAAATGCAAAAAGTGGGAACTGCAAGGAATCACCAAAATCAGGTAAAATAATTTATAATTTTGGAATAGTACAACCTTTATTTAAAAAAAATGATTTTTTTTAAATATTTATAAATATAATTATTTTCTTTTCGTTAAATTATATATTTTCTAATAGGTTTAAATCGAAGATCAAAGCCATGCAGCTTAATAGTGACAGTTCCAAATTCGAGAAGTGCAAAAAGAAGATTTCCGGATTTCCAAAAAGATGAGAAGTTATTGTACACGTGTACATAAAGTGTAAATAAATGTATCAACAAAAAATAATAAAAAAATGTATATTTTAATATTTTGTACATTAAAATAATATTTAATTTTGGAAAATAATTATTGTTTTAATGAAGAGTGGAGGAGGGTAGTATTTATCAAGAACATCTAATTTATATATATATATATATATATATATATATATATATATATATATATATATATATATATATATATATATATATATATATATATATATATATTTATATATATATATATATATATATATATGTATTAATATATATATATATATATATATATATATATATATATATATATATATATATATATATATATAAATATATCTTATAGTTATGCGCAAACGAGCAGCAAAGTTGATTTAACCAAGGCACTAGATCTTGCTCTACATAGCCTGATGGTAAAACGAAAAATGGCAGTAAAGTTATTGAAGTCAAATGCCCATACTCAATAAGGACGGATGCAAACTTTGAGAGATTGAGATATATTGTGGGACATTGAAGAAAACTGACAAATATTACATACAATGCCAGTTGCAGATGAGACAAACACAATTCTTTGCGATTTCGTAATATGGACACCAACGCAACTTTTTATATTAACGATCCAATACGATGAAGCATATGTAACAAGATGCTTAGGTTGCGTTGAGGAATAGTATACTAAAGTTTTCTGTGCAGAATACCTGAAACACAAGTGGAATTAATGTGATAATTTTATAGTAGATTTTATAGGATAGTTTTTTTATATTGGAATGAATTATGTAATATATTTAAAAATTTTATTTTAAGCTGTTGATAACCAAAACGCGTTTTTGATTTGGAGAATACATTCAGTAAATAAAGAATAATTGTTCTACACATATTTAGAAAAAACTTTTATTTATTTAAAATAAACTTACAATAATACTATATATTAAATGAGTCTTTTATTTCGTAACCGATTTTATATTTCAGTCAGATTTATGGCTATAAAACATAACCAGAGGTTTAACATAAAAACTATCATAATTATTAACTGATTAACATCAGTTGATATTATTTTTCTTAAAATTATTGAGGTTACCAACGAAAATTATCTCATTACAATAACGCCACAAATAAGCAGGTATTGTATGAGATATGATTTTATTAAATTTAGCCGATCCAATGACACGCTCTACTAGAATACGTCGGTTAGCAATTACCCACGTAATTTTTACCTTTACCTTCTAGGAGGTCACTTATGTCAAACCCGCTATCTGCTAACACAATGTCTCCTTCATCAAGTACCTCAATATTTTGATATTCTTTAAAAATAACCCGGACACTTATTAAACCACAGTAAACATCCGAACAGAAAATTACGATTCTTCTTTCATCTATCCCTACCAAATGTTTTAAAGTATTTTTATAGTTGTATTGTAAGAATAAACTTTGATCCAGTTCAGGGTTTTGCCTTGAGTGCTGTGTTAAAATTTCAGGGCAATCCAAAATAACGGTATACTGATTTGAACGTGGCATACATAATCTGCATCCAGTGAACAAATATTTACCTAGTAATCAACAGCGACCAGCCGTACATATCACATACAATGAAAAATATCATATTTTGGCGATATTTAGTCAAACAAAATATTAATTGGTCTCGTTTTGACAAATATTTATCAAAAGAAGATGGTACGGTTCGACGGAGAAAATTAAATAATATCTCGAATCTATTGTATGTCAGCCTAGTATATCGTTTATATTCCTCAGCTGGCAACCGATCACAATAAAGAAATAGAGGCATTAATTGGGAAATCTGGGAGGTGTTGTTCCACGTCCTTTTTTGCTCATCAGCTAATAACTCAAAAGAAGTATTATCCGCTTCTACTATTAATATCGGAGCCTCTTCTACCACTTGTTCAGGGTTTGTAACATTTTCATATATATTATGATGTGCCTCATCTGATATATCCTCATCCTCTTGAGTCGAAATATTATTTTGAGTTTTATCAGTTTTACTTATTCGGTGCTGGTCAATTTACTTTTACTGCTAGTGAGCGGTGACGTGTTTATAGTAAATGCTCACTATGAATGGCGTTTGGCTTTAAAAACCGTTTAGTATCACCTAAAATTACGATTATTATACATTGAATATTTCTAAAATTTACTAAAGGAATCAATCTTACCATGATATATCGTTAGCTTAAAATCCTCATCTTTGAGACCACATACTTTTGCGTGTCTACTAGGTTTTTTACCACTTCGAAGTGCCAGTAACTATCTCGTCCTCATATGACTTCGCTGGAAACTGGTGAAATTTTATTGTACTGCCTGGAACTTTTTTCGAATTGCATTGAGGCACAAAACCATTTTTTCAATTGATTTTTTTTTTTAACCATTTTTTCAATTGATAAAAAACTGTATATTTAATATATATATAATCATAGTTGTGTTGTACACACAATATTTTTCTTGTTTTATTTTGTTTAAATTAAATATCTTAAATTTACGGGTGTGAAATATTTCCTAAAACAATCCTAACTCTTGGTTTCGACCAAAAAATCGTTTGTTTTTTTTTACAAAGGGAAATATTTTAATTTTTTTTATGTGTGTGTGTATTGAAATTCTATGTATTAGAATCATAAATTTAAATATTTGAATCTTAACGTTGATTTTTTTCATAAAAATTTACTGTAAATCTAAAATGTTTAAAGTTTAATAAAAAATAAATGGCTTTTAGTGTTTTAAAACAATAAATAATTTTTATTTAAATTTGAATCGCAACAAAAATACATGATAATGACATTTTTCAAATAAATGAAGGGTTGTCCATAAAATTTCCTAGAGGAAATTTTATATTTTAGTACCAATATAAAAAAAACAACAGCAAAAGTTCTCTTTATTAGTACAAATCGGTTGTTTTTTCTACAAATCGGTTGTTTTTTGATTGCATGTGTAGGTAATAAATTTTGTGTAGAGACGCAATTTTTTTGAGAATGCACACTATCCGTAAAAAAACGTAAATGTAAAAAAAAAACCAACTTTTTGGTGGAAACGTACACTAAGCAAAAAAACAATGTGTATGTGTTGGTATAATAATATTAAATTAAAAAGGTAAACATTTAGGGGAGAAAAAAATTATTGTATAATTATAACAAATAAAGAAAAGTAATCTTTTAATATTAATTAAATAAATGAAAACCAAAGAAATAATTATAAAAATAATACACAAAAATACATCAAGTAAATATGATAAAACTCAAGGCAATTTGAAAAACCCACTGCTAGATTTTTATTTAATTTTTTTAATTCAACTGAATACTTAACCAGATTTTGCGAAGTAGACATCGGTGCCACTATGTTTTACTGTTAGCTCTATCAATTGCCAATACTTATGAATTTTTTTATAATTTTGTAACAGTTATGGATTGGTCAAAATTGACTCGGTGGCCCATTGTTAGATTTTTATTTAATTTTCTTAATTCAACTGAATGCTAATCCCGATTTTGCGAGGTAGACATCGGTGCCACTATGTTTTACTGTTAGTTCTATCAATTGCCAATACCCATGAACTTTTTTAGAGTTTTGTATAGTCAACTTAGATAAAAGAAAAGATCGAATTAACTGGTTCCGTGATAATTTTTGGATTGGTGCTAATTTGAAGAACACCAACCGGACCGCAAATAAATTATTTTCATTGAGTTGATTAAAATCCGATTAATTCAAATGATTTAAATCAAACAAACACTGTAAAATATTGGCTCGGGTAAATATCGGTTTTACATCCAAATTTCATCATTCCTATTTTTAAAGATAGAACTGTAGGGTTGAGTAAAAGTTTAATGCACCTTGTAGTTTCTTAATACAATAGGCTGAAGCTGTACAAGATGCAGATCAGTCCATCTGCCATGTAGGGGTGTGAAAGTTTCACAGAGTTTGATGAAAACTCCTGATGACATTCTCGAAGTAAAATGGAAGTACGAAAGCTGGTTGGCTATATACAGAATTTACAAATTTGGCCAATTTCTGAGAGCACATTGTGAACATTACAAATTTGATGTAGCTTTCGCAAGCACTGTATATATTCATTTTATTGTTCTTCTGGTTGAATTATCTCAAAACATATTAAACAATTCATTTTAACACAATCAGAACTATTTGCTTCCAATTTTTTTAAGTAGATACGGTAAGCTGCAATTTCTTTGAAATGATCAATATCATTTTCAGAGTGAATGTTAGGTTTTTTGTTATTATTAGATGTAAAATCAATGGCATTGTAACCATCCCTTTGGTCTGGAAAAGAGTAGGCTAGTTCAGTTTCAAAATGAATATTTTAATTCCAAGCTCTTTTTAAATCGCACACAAACTGTTGTGCCTTTTTTATTAATGAAGTTAATTTTTTTTTCTGGTGACAACGGATCATAGGACATAATTGTCCATAATTGTCAATAATTATTAAAACAAAGTGATTGTTTTCACAGTAAGGAATGTATATTTTTCGTTTATCTCGACAAAGCGAAATTTCCGGATATTTTTTTCTTTGTGTCGTACTAAATGATTTACCCAACTGCATAACTTGATATGTCTGAAAAAGATCTAAGCAAATATCATTGTTGTTTTTAACTAAAAGACTTGCAGCGACATAAACCAGATCCGTAGTCAAATAGTTTGTTCTTTTAAACGAAGTAAAACATATGTTTGTTAATGTAGTTTCCCAAAGGCCGTTAAAGTTGTATTTAAAAATCTTTAATCAAAATTTGTTTTTGTCATATTATTATAATAATAATTATTGATGTACGTCAGAGTTTTCGAAATATCGCAATTGGAAAAAGCCGTTTTGCCGGAATATTTTACTTTATGACGAGGGTTTTTTTTCCAACTCCTGAATATTTGGATCACTTGGATCAATTTCATCTTGTCGCTTGTTTGGTGTACTAGGCGATGAAGTTAACGATGAGTTTACCAATTTGGATGATTGTTTTCGTTTGCTTGAAACTAAATGAGGAGCCATTTCTATAGAGTTATAAATAAGTTCGGTTTTTTCCTCTAAAGCATCTATAAACCTTCCCAATTTTTGGTGAGGTTCTCTAATTAAATTATTTTTAACAAGGTTAAACCAATTTTCAATGTTAGCGTTTGATACCCTGTGGCTTTCATCGAAATAATGAAGAAATATTGTGCTCCATAATGGAAGATATGTAAAATATCTTTTCGTAGAAAACTCTATAAAATCTCGGCCATAATAATCATTTAATATATTATCCGGGTTTTCTAATACGTTATTATTTTTTAAAATATCTTGTAAAATATCGTTATATCTTTCATAGTACAATGATTCTAAAAATCCAGAACACGTGATATTATTATCGTGATCAGATGGTTGCCCTGCCTGAAATTCTTCATTGTTCTGTATCTTTTCAGCTGGAAAAAATCCATCTTATTTATGTTTTATACATTTTAAAAAGTTTCTGTATGCCGTATTAAACGTTGAATTTTTATATTTGCAACAACAAATAGTACATAAAATTTTAAAAATATGGTCAATATTTTCTAAAGTTTTGGAGTCTACGATTAAAAAAAATGTAATCATTATCAGCACTCTTAATTTTTTAGGACAATTTGGATTTTTGGATTTTATTTGTCGGATAATAATTGCAGCAAAATGTGAACAGCAAATAAAAATGCCCGTTAAATTTTCAAATTTTTTCTGCCCTTGCACGATGTGATAGGAATTATTAATGTAGTGTAAAATGTTACATTCATCAAAAATTAGCGAAATCGTATTTATAAAGATTCAAGACCAATCTGTTACGAAGTACTTAGGTAAAGGTACTTTTGGTTAAGCACGTTGAACCTCACATTTTAAAGAACTGAGGAAAGTTAATATGGCATGATTGTCATGAAAATGTGAAATCAGTTCCGCAATAGGAATTAGTATCTGACTGACTTTCACTATACACGCATAATATAAAATTATTTTAAAATTATGATGTTCGCAGCACTTTGGATTGCGTACCAGACCACCTGTGGCATCTATATAGACAACATTCCCACCAGTTTCACCCAAAAGATTTAAAAATGATGGCCTCATTAAAACAAAATAAAGCGGATCACCAGCTAAATAAATATATTTTTTATATAAATCATTTCCTTGTCGGCGTGAGGCATCCACTATGTCACAATTTGTATCAATGTCGTTTAATTGTAACTTTTCAGAACGCACTTTTCGCAGAACCTCCGGTTTACAAATTTTTTGGGTATTGCCACCTTTTAAAAGATGTTGATCTATAAACTTAAGTTTTCTAAATTGAGCAGGTTTAGGCAATTATCCTTTAATATTTCCTGTATTTGGATTCTTTCTATTCCTCTCCTTAAATTGTCCATGACACTCCATATCTTCCCCTATGGTAAACATTTCTACGGTTTTATTAGAAAAAACTTCAAACTTGTATTTCTGACTATGAACTTTATATTTACATAAGGCATACATTGTAACCATTTCGTTGGCTTTATTTTTATTTATAGTTTTGAAGGTAAGAACACGTAAATTTTTTGCCGTAATAAGGAAATCTCTTATAGAATTCCTAAGGGATTCGTTACTAAGTATATTGCTAGTCACTTGAAAAATACCACGCGATCTCCACTCTTGTATATTAATTTCCTTAAATGTTATAAGGATTCCATCAATTTTATTATTGTTGGCTTCCAAAATATTTTCTTTATCATTAATATTTGAAAACTGATAAATCGAAATGCTTTGCTTTGGGCCTTCCTCTGGGATGGATGTGTTTGGGCTGATTTATTATCCGCAATAAGATTTGTTTTTAATCTTTTAACCCATAACTTATATATTTTAAGACGATTTGAGCCGTTGTTGGCTACTTTTAAATTCAAACATAGCTTATTCATATATGGATAATTAGACCGAGGTAAATGTATATTATTTTTTTTTTTATTTTAAATAAATTAACTTTATTTATTTTATTTTATTACAATCTAGTCTCCTGGACTAATGAGCAATTTGTTTCTGACTTAATTTACTAAGGTAATTATATCTATGACTCCACCCATTGGCGTTTCACAGTTTCTGGTAAGTTGTTGGTTATACCACATCGGTATTGTGGATGTAAATCAGCAAGCCACTGTTTGCATTAACAATTAAACCAGTTCAAATGGTTGATTCCTTTTCAATCTGCGTATAATATTGGTGTTGGTTAACAGCTGAATTGCCTCCATATTCACATGTTGCTGGAGTCTTTCTTCGTGTTTCCTTGCATTTTTTTTAATTTCATTTGAAACGGGATCCACTTTAAGGTTTCTATGTAGATCACTATTCCTGACGTACCATGGTGCATCGACGATGTTCCTTAGTACCCTGTTCTGAAACCTTTGAATAATATTGACGTTGCTGGGTTTTGTACAACCCCAGAGTTCAATACCATAAGTCCATATTGGTTTCAGTATTTGTATCAGCCAATGCATTTTTTTATATTTGAGTTTTAGTTCTTCATTTTTCTTTTTGACGTGGACCTTCCATCAAAGTTTAGCATCCAGGGTCATGCCTAGATACTAAGCTGTGTTCGCATACGGTATTAGTTCTCGATTTATTGAAACAGGTATATGTTCAACTCGTTTGTTGGTAAAATTTATGTGAACTGATTTAGTTTCATTTACCTTAATTCGCCATCTTTTAGTCCATTTATATACTTCGGAGATAGCTGATTGTAATTTTTGTGTTGATTCTTCGTTTCTTTTTCCAACAGCTAGGATCGCAGTGTCATCAGCAAAAGTCGCCACTGTGTTGTTTTCTAATTCAAGTAGATCATACGTGTATAATAAATAAAAAATCGGTCCTAATACACTGCCCTGCGGTACACCTGCTTTTATTTCTTTTAATTCAGAATAAGTTTCAGCAAATTTAATTCTAAAGAATCTATCTTTCAAATATGATTCCAGTATTTTAGCGAATTGCATTGGTAAGAGGTTTCTTAACTTATGATTAAGTCCTTCATGCCAAACCTTGTCAAAAGCTTGCGCCACGTCTAAAAATATCGTGGAGCAGACATTTTTCTCTTCGAGGTAAATATATATGATCATTAAAACAATTACCGTAAGCTTTCAAAACTGCAACGTAAACTGATTTTTCAGTGAGTTTCTCTAAGTTTTTTACAGTTTTAATACGTCTCCGTCCTTGAAACCAATTGTCTAAATTTACGTTATTCATGTTTTAGAAAGATTTTAAAAATCAACGAAAAATTAGAAAAAAATA
This sequence comes from Tipula confusa, assembly GCA_963556175.1. NCBI lineage: Eukaryota > Metazoa > Arthropoda > Insecta > Diptera > Tipulidae > Tipula > Tipula confusa. The sequence continues at coordinate 120,696,435 of OY744476.1, forward strand.
AATTTTTCAGTTTTAAAGGGTATCAATGGGAATGCAATGGTCAATAAAATAGTTTTAAAAAAAACTGTATGCAATACAAAATTTAGAATCAATGTGTTAGAGAATTTCAAATAGGAAGCAACGGTCGATTTTTAGTTTTAACAAAAACTGATAATGCAAATAACGATTTAAAATAACAAAACGAAATAACAGACGAGATACGTACAATACAAATAATGAATAGCAATTTAACAGAATAAAAGAAAAATTCGTTTATATACTTTCCAACAAAATTAATTTTTTGTCTTTATTATCTTTATTTTGCATTTTATAACGAAAAAAAAATTTAAGTTATCCGTCGAAAAAGGAGTTATCAGTGGAAATTAACTGTTACAAAATTCTAATAAAATTCATGGGTATTGGCAATTGATAGAACTAACAGTAAAACATAGTGGCACCGATGTCTACTTCGCAAAATCGGGATTAGCATTCAGTTGAATTAAGAAAATTAAATAAAAATCTAACAATGGGCCACCGAGTCAATTTTGACCAATCCATAACTGTTACAAAATTATAAAAAAATTCATAAGTATTGGCAATTGATAGAGCTAACAGTAAAACATAGTGGCACCGATGTCTACTTCGCAAAATCTGGTTAAGTATTCAGTTGAATTAAAAAAATTAAATAAAAATCTAGCAGTGGGTTAGATTTTTATTTAATTTTTGTGTATTATTTTTATAATTATTTCTTTGGTTTTCATTTATTTAATTAATATTAAAAAATTACTTTTCTTTATATGTTATAATTATACAATAATTTTTTTCTCGCCTAAATGTTTACCTTTTTTATTTACTATTATTATACAAATACATACACATTTTTTTTTTACTTAGGATTGTTTTAATAAATATTTCACGCGCATTTAAATTTTAAATTCTGATGCCATTTTTCGATAATAATTTATCCATTTTTGATAGCTCTATCCCAAAACATACAACTGCTGACATCTACTTTAGTTGTGTTTCAACTATTGTGTGTTTTACACATAAATCACATTATATATTTTAAAACATGGTCGGTAAATATTTATTATTATTGAATTAAAGAATATAATTTTATAAATGAAATTGATTGATTGATTATAGTGGTATTCCAGGAGTTCCTGGTTCAACCAAGGTTGAACCAGGAACTCCTGGAATACCGGGCACCACCGTACACCCGTGTTACATATAACAAAACCGAAGAAATGGAAGGAATGTTAGTTGTGACAGACTCGACTCGCTTACTGACACCTAAGCGATCGACAGTTAGTATTTTTGTGGTGTAAGTAAGGGAAAGGTTTGTTAGAAATGGTCCGGTTACCCGGTAGCCAATATTTAAACTACTGTTAACTCAAGACAATCACAATTTTAATGAACTGCTCTGCTTCCTGTCGTCTCTTATCAGCAACAATTATATCAGCAACGCCACCATTCAACTGTAATCTGCAAAGGTTCCTTTAAAATCAAATCTATTAAAGAACTAATTGCTTTTATTTTTGGCGATAGATTTGTATTAGGGGAATTCCCCTTTATCGTATTTCTATTTCCATTTCTAAACAATTGCTTTTGGTTGTGTAGGCAGCAGTGTGATGTGAACTGTCTTGGAGTAAATATTAAAATTGATTTTGTGCGGTTTTGTAATATGACGATTAATTATTCGATTCAAGGTAAGTGAAAAGTAAAATATTTTCCAATTATTAGTCTTGTAGTGTATCTATTTGTATAGTTTGTACTAGTATTTTATGTACAGTATTGTTCTATTCCAGTTAAAAATATTCGATCCATATATGAATCACCGCGCATTTGGGTAAAAAAATATTTTGTTGTTTGATGTGGCTACCCTTGCTATTTAAACATATTTTATGTAATTTTATTGTATAATAATTATTGGTTATCAGTGTACGAACGTTTAGAGGTAGGCGAAAAAGAGTAATTTCTAATTATTATTTTGATGTGTCTATTTGTGTAACTTGATCAAGAATTTTGTGTACAGTGTTCTTGTAATTGTGCCAAAAGTTTGTCAAGCGCATTTTGAGTGAGGAGATTTTGAGGATTCAGTTGTTTTTCAACAATCCTGTTTTTTCTTCTTAGGATGACCTATTTTTCTTTAACTCTAGATGCCTATTATCTATAAACATGGAGCCGAAGTTATAGACTTTGAGACACTGAATAGCGACGAATTATTTGATTTCATAGAAAACATTCCTGATGCTAGCGAAGATGAGAAGCAATTGTTGCGTCTGAAGACGATTATCTAGAACGAAATGATATTGCTGAATTCGTGCCTGACTCTAAAGAAAACGATATTCAAGAACCTCCAACATACAAATTTCAATTGTGGAACCTCCAACTTTGAACAAAACGCCCTCTGTACTTTCTAAACCAAAAAAACTGCTTTGGAGACGTAAATATATTGAAAATGTATCTTTTACATTTTCTGGAAATACAGAATTACCAAGAGCGATTAAAGATTTAGAAAACCCATATCAATTTTTTAGATATTTTTTCGACGACAATCTACTTCAAAAAATTATTGAAGAAACTATAAAATACAGTTGTTTTAAAAACAGTGTAAACCCTTTCAATATTTCAAAACATGAGCTTCTAAGGTATTTAGGTGTTTGCATTATGTCTTCGGTGCATAGCCTACCCAACATGAGAATGTATTGGAACCAGAATGTCGGGATGGATGTTATACGAAATTCAATTAGCCAAAGCCTTTTGAAAAAATACGCTCATATTTGCATTTTAACGACAATTTTATAGAGACGGTCGATAAACTTCAAAAGTTACGAAATGTGATAGACGCACTTTCATCTAAGTTTTTAGAGATCCCGATGGAGGAGATGCTATCGATCGACGAGTAAATATGTGCCGTAAAGCTCGTCATCATCTAAAGCAATATTTGCCACTAAAGCCGCACAAATGGGGCTACAAATTGTTTATCCTCTCAGGTGTTTCTATAACTTTTATATGTACAAATTGCTGAACTAGGCAGGTTAAGAAACAATATCAACTTTATAAATACCAGGTTGAACTTGTTTTTTCAGCAGACTTGAATTAAAAATTAAGGACCACTAGTCAATTGAATAATTATTATTCTTAATAAAAATTTAATTTATAAAAATAAATTACAAAACCAATAAATAAATTATTAAGAAATTGTAAATATGTTTATAAAATAATAATATTATAAATAAAATTTACATTATATGTGTTTTGATGATGCCCCCATAAATTGGTAACCCCGACGTGATACCTTTAAAAGGTTATCACTTCATTACCAAGCTCTATATATAGCCAAGGTAATAAAAATTTTGCGAAAGCATTATCTTTTAATTGATTGTATACTAAGTTCATCAACTTGCTATCTATACACCATCAACATTCATATATACATCAACTGGTAATCGGCAAATACTAGTCAGTAGTAATCAACAATATTATTTAACAAGGAAATCAACATTCATCAACTTGAAAATTATTCATCAACCGTAACCAGCAAGTAATTGTCAGCAGTGATCAACATTATATTATTATTATTATTATTGTTGAGCTAAAACTGTGAGTATTTTTCAATCATATTTCTTGAGCTTCAAAGAATAAAGGTAGATTTGATTTTTAAGAGGTATCCATAGTCGATAATTTTTATTTTATCTTATTTTTTTTTTAAATTATATATACTTGTTTGACATTGATTGTTGACATTAGCAATGTCTCAATACGTTTCTCGTTCTTCTTCTCCCGTAAACAATGTTAATTCTGGTGAGTTCGATCAAGATGCTACAGTCACTATTTTACAATCGCAATTACGAAATCTTATTACCGAACAAATACAAAATATGCGTTTGTTAGATTCCAATAATGAGACACGTTTATTAGGCCAAAGAGAACCCAAATTCTATGGACACTCAAGACAAGGTTTAAATACCGACTTAACCGGACAAAATTCATCTTCATTAACAACACAACCTGTGAATACAACAATCCATAGTATCACTTCCAAACCTCCACAGCCCCTTTTTGAACAAAATCCTAACGTGTGGTTTAATATTTTGGAACAACAATTTTCTTTAGTCAAAATTACAGTCGAATCTTCTAGGTATTCTCATGCAGTCGAAGCGTTAGATCCTCGCCATCACAACAAATTTGCAGATGTAATACTACGCGACAAAGGTCCTAGACCATATTCCGTATTCAAAGAAGAAGTTATTCGGGTTTTAGGCAAATCCAATAAAACAAAGTTAAACAAGATATTTCTTATTTTGAAGGAAATATCCGGATATTTTGAAGGAAACATCTTCGACTGTATACCGTAATGCAAAATCTCGATCCAAATTCAATCTTTTCAGCTTTAGACCTTTTTCAGGCGTATCATCAGATTCCGATCGAACCAAAAGATATTCCAAAAACAGCCATTTCTACACAATTCGGATTATTCGAATTTACTAAGATGACATTTGGCCTAAGAAATGCAGCACAGTATTTTCAGAGATTGATGCATTCTGTATTATTGGACTAAATTTTTGTTTTGTTTATTTGGACGATGTACTAGTCGCATCTAAATCTCTTGGAGAACATTTAGAACATCTCGAAATTGTTTTTCAAAAATTCTCTGAATATGGTTTGGTCGTTAATTCAGAAAAGTCTGTCTTCGCAGCTTCTGAAATAAATTTTCTCGGACACCAAATTAATAAACAAGGCATTTACCTTCTCCAGAATGTATTAATTGCATCCAAAATTTCGAGCGGCCTGCAACTGTAGGTTATCTCAAACGTTTCTTGGGTACCAACTTTTACAGGCATTTCATGTCCGGTGCTGCTGCAGATCAAATGCTACTTAATGATTTCTTGAAAGGTTACAAGAAAAATAGCAAAATTTCAATCGAATGGACTGCAGCATCTATTGACGCTTTTGAAAATTGTAAGAAGAAATTGTGTCAAACGACCCTTCTGGCACACCCATCGTTATCAACTCGATTAGCAATCATGGTCGATGCGTCAGATTACGCAATAGGAGCAGTGACCCAGCAATATGTTTCTGGTGCATGGCAACCCCTTAGTTTCTTCTCGGTTCGTCTTAACGAGACACAAAAAAGATACAGTGCTTATGACAGAGAGTTGCTTGCAGCTTATTCTGGCATTAAGCATTTCTAGTATCTTGTTGAAGGACGTGGATTCACTTTGTTCACTGACCATAAACCACTAGTTTACGCATTTCATCAAAATCCCGAAAAAGCACCTCCCGTCAATTCAGGCACCTAGATTTCATCGGCTAATTTACTACCGATATACAACACATCTCAGGCATTGACAATGTCATTGCAGATACACTATCATGTATTAATAATGTAACTATTCCAGAAAACATTAATTATACAGCCATAGCAGATGCAGAGACCAATGATGAAGAACTACGAGACATTTATGTAATAATACAACGCTTAAATTTCAAAAAGCACCTTTTAATTTTAACTCCAATAAATTCATTTATTGGGAAAATAATCTTCGAGGAAACCATGCCAATAATAACATTCTTGAATAAAATAATATTTTCATGTATAACATTATGATAGGAATATTTATCTATTATAATGCGTATTTTTCATATCCATTTATTTTACATTTATTTTATATAACTATAACAAAATTTAGCTATACAGCATACAAAATTATTATTATTTTAAAATTTCCGGGTGTGATTTTGGAGGGTTCTGTTATTTATTTTACTAAATTTAAAATTATTAAACTAATAAATAAAACTGGATTTAGATCTAAAAACTGTCATTGTCGTATCGAGTGTATATCTGGGGGCCATATTCATTCCGAAAGTGTATATTATCATTCTGCGTAAAATGGCTGCCAATAGAGTAACATGTGCTGATGACAACTATTCTTCAGATTCTGCAGGAGAGGACGTAGAAAAAGATATAATGCATACCTTGAAAGTAAAAGGTACTAATAATCGAAAACGTGTGCTTACGACGGATGAAAAACTAGATAAGCTTTTATTGGAAATGAAGATCATGAATGACATGATGACGGGGTTAACTAATGCTACTCGTGATATTTCAAATAGGATGATTACTATCGAAGCTAGCATGACCCATATGAAAACACAGCGAACGGACGGTCCGCTTGTTAAATTCACGAGACTCAATGACAGAATTTAAAATTTTATGTTTTTATAACGGTATTCTACGTGGATAACCCGTTATTTATCAGTTAATATTTGTAAATAGGATAAATAGAACAAATATGTATTATATACTTAACAACATCTGAGATAATAATGGGACCTGAATTTGTAAACTTAAAACTATGGACTTAATATAAAAATAATAAAATTTAGTAAAGACAGGCATCTCTAGACCATTTATTCCACTAAGTTTCAGAAAAAGTGTTTTTACATCATTTCATAATCTCTCACACCCCGGTATCAAGGCGTATATTAAACTTTTAACACAAAATGTTGTGTGGCCCGAAAACTCAGAAAGTTACGAAAACACTAGCTCAAAATGCTTACAATACCAAAAGTAAAAAATCTCAAGGCATATAAATCACCTCTCACCACTGTCAAATTACCTTCTCAACGTTTTGCAGATATCCATGTAGACATCATTGGTCCGTTACCAATTTCGGGTAATCAGCGATACTGTGTCACTTTAATAGATCGATACACAAGTTGGCCTGAGGTGGTTCCAGTACCAGACATTACTGCTGTCAGTCTTGCTTTTGCTATTTATTCTTCTTGGATGTCTCGCATCGGTGTACCAATCTCCATCACTAAGGATCAAGGAGCACAATTCGAATCCAAACTATTTCGCGAGTTACCAATATTACTGGGTTTTTAAAAAAGACGAACCACCAGCTATAACCCGAAATGTAATGGTATTATTGAAAGGTGGCATCGTACCATCAAAGCAGCCATAATGTGTCATGAACGACCTAACTGGACAATAATATTGCCAACTGTGATGCTCGAGTTACGATCAGCATTCAGCGAAGAGCTAAAAACAACTCCAGCTGAACTAGTTTACGGCAGTACTTTACGAATGCCAGGTCAATTTTTTGATTCTTCGGTAAATGTTCACTTGCCCAAACAGATTTCATTAAAACTCTTAAAAATCACATTACAGAAATAAAACCAAAACCGGCATCGAATCATTCCAATAACAAATATTTCGTATATAAGAATCTAAATTCCAGTGCGCACGTTTTCCTTAGAACGTTAATGAAAACCGTTAATGCGTTAAGGAAAACCCTCCAAGAACCGTACACTGTTCCGTATCTTGTTATCAAACGAACAGATAAATTTTACACTATTGAAATTTACAACTAACACGTAAATATATCTATTGATAGACTGAAACCATCTTATACACAAATTGATACGGACAAACAAAATTACCAAAACTACAAATTCCAATATTTCAAGGTGATTACCAAGATTGGCAAAGCTTCTTTGATTTGTATAATAGTTCTGTACATGAGAAAACATCGCTTTCCGCAGCTCAAAAACTACAACATTTAAAAAGTTTACTGAAAGGAGAACCATTGGGTCTAATTCGGCATCTAAGTATAACAGATGCTAACTATATTGAGGCGTACCAGATACTGAGCAAAAGATACGACAAAAAGAAGGTTACTATAAATAAGTACATCGACACCTTTTTCCATAATCCATCTATTACCCGTGTCAACACGTTAAATATACGAAAGTTAGCCAACATCACCGATGAAATCATTAGAGGACTCAAAGCACTTGGGCCACAGGGTGAGTCAAGAGATCCTTGGCTCATTTATATAATACTCAATAAGTTAGATGACGAAAGCCGTCAGTTTTGGCAACATAAAGCTTCCAGCATTGACCACCCAAGTTGTCAAGATCTTATTGAGTGCCTATTAACGAGAGCAGAAACTCTGGAAGGAATACGTGACATTCCTGTTAAATCCATATCTCAAATGGCTCCCAGTACCAGGCGATCACATACTGCGACACCAACTCACATTGTAAATTGTCCGCTGTGTAATGTTGAACATATGTTGTTCCAGTGTATTAAATTCCAAACCATGGATATAGCAGAAAGACGCTCCTACGTTCAAAAAAGTTCACGCTGCTATAACTGTTTAAGCGACAGTCATGGGGTACAATCATGTCGTTCAAAAAGATCGTGCCAAATTTGTAGAAAACGTCATAATACCCTTCTACATTTACCGAGTAATCTACCAAATTTATGTTGTGGACTGTATGGTTGATGTATGGCGGTAAATTTCCAAAAAACTTTTATTCTCTTTATTTAAACTTTTTTCTTTTCTATTTTATTTATTGAACATCTCGATTACAACTTTGACTTAATACTAACTATTATTTATAAAAAAGGTGTGCAGCCGATTTGGTGTACCATAATGGCAAACAATTATTGCTTAATCTAATTGTATTATAGTAAAATACCGCGGGCAATTCAAATTTAATTTTATAATCTAATTTTTATAAAGGTTTGAAACTAAGAAAATCATTTGGAGTAAACTTAGGTAAACTTGTTTTAGCTTCCAACAATAGATGGTAGCGCAATCATTTAAATGAATTGAAATATTATTTAGTACCTTTTTTAGAGCAAATTTCAGATGAATTTTTATAATATGATGGCTTAAATAAAGGGACGTTCACATAGGTATTCAGTTTAGGTAAGTTACAATTAAATTTTTATACATAGAAATAAATGTTGTTTTTAATGTTAGGTTTAAAACTGGATGATCTGCGCGGGTGCAGACATACCGCCGACGTTGAACGATTAGGTTCAAGACACTGGCAGCAATACAATCTTGGATATTGGTCGTTTGAATATTCCATTTTTAGATTGTATCGAAACGACTCGTACAAGTCCATCTTGTCCAGGATGCTTCTGAATGACTTTGCCTAATGGCCATTGTGCTGGTGGAATGTTGTCATCACGTATTAATACAACATCATTGATTTTGATGTTTACATTTTTATGCTGCCACTTTGAACGGTTGTGCAGCGAAATCAAATACTCCCTGTGCCAACGAGACCAAAAATGTTGCATCAGTTGTTGAATAAGCTGCCAACGTGACAACCGATTTTGAGTAACTGGTTTATAATCGTGATCTGGAAGCATTGTCAATGGTTGGCCAGTGATGAAATGTGATGGTGTTAAAGCGTCCTCCTCATGTGGTGATAATAAACATAACGGACGTGAATTAAGGATGGCTTCAACTTGTGTCAGGAACGTTGCCATCTCTTCGAAGTTTAATATCGTTTTACCGAGTACCCGCCGAATATGGTACTTCGTCGATTTGACGGCTGCCTCCCAGAGGCCACCAAAACTAGGTGCGGATGGTGGTCTAAGATGCCATTTGGTGTTGAAATCTAATAAAAAATTGGCAATTGAATTATTATGTGGTTTAGATTTGATTAACTTTTGTATTTCAGCAAATGTATTTTTAGCACCAATAAAATTCGTGCCATTATCGCTGAAAATGTCAGCGCAAACTCCTCTTCGAGCCATAAAACGTTTTAGGCTGGCAATAAAAGCTTCAGTGGTTAAATCGCTAACCAACTCTAAATGGACAGCCTTGCTACTGAGACATACAAAGATTGCAATGTATCCCTTATGTTGAATTTTCTTTCTTCCGACCAAAGATTTTAACCAAATAGGACCAGCGTAGTCAACCCCTGTTTGATAGAAGGTATACTTAAAGTTGACTCGTTCTGGTGGTAGGTCGCCCATTAGTTGATTAATTTTCTCCGCTCGATACCTGGTACAAGGAATACATTTTCGAATGCAATGGCGGACGACATTTTTGCATTTGATGATCCAATATTTTTGTCGCAGTGTTGTTATCAGCAGCGACTGGGAAGCGTGAAGGTATTTTGTATGTGTATCATCTACTATAAGTTGTGTAACGATGTGGTCGGCTGGGAGAATAACTGGAAATTTTGTGGCATAGGGGATATTTGCGTTTCTTATTCGACTTCCCACTCTCAAAACTTCAAATTCATCAAGGAATGGATTCAACGAAACGATTTTACTCAATTTTGGCAAAGGTTTCTTGGTTTTTAGAAGTTGAATTTCAAGAACAAATGATTCCTTTTGAACATACTTCAAAATAAGCGCGGACGCGGTTTTAAACTCATTGGGTGATAGCAGGTCGGATTTTGTTTCATTGTTCTTGCACCTTCTTAAATTATCAATAAATTGTAACAACCTGGCAACGATTCGAACTAATTTCGAAAACTGCGAATATTTCTCGGCAAGTTCAGTAAACAAATCGTTTCTCATATCAACAGTAACTTCATTCAAGGTGATTATTCTCTTCTCAGATTGATCGGGTTTATGTTGTAGATGTTTCTGATCAGGCCACATTTCGTCAGATTTAACAAGCCAGGAAGGTCCCTTCCACCACAGTTCGAAATCGGCTAAAACTGAAGGCAAAATGCCACGACTGGCGCAATCAGCCGGATTCTCCTTACTTGGAACATAACGCCAATTGGATCTAGTGGTAGTTTCTAATATTTCGGAGGTACGGTTAGCTACATAAGTCTTCCATGATTTAGGATGCGAGGAAAGCCACCATAACACATTGGAGGAGTCAGTCCAGAAATAGACACCCGCCGTTGGATATTGAAGTGATTCTACAATCACTTTCATAAGCCTTCCCAGCAGGACGGCACCACACAATTCCAAGCGCGGAATTGATACCGGTTTGATAGGTGCCACCTTTGTCTTCGCGGTGACAATGTTAGTTACTATGGACCCATTTCTGTTTCTACATCTGGTATAAACTACTGCCGAATACGCCATTTCCGAAGCGTCTGAAAACACGTGTAATTGAAAATCTTCGGATGTAATCTGCAACCATCGTGGTATGGATATTCTTTCTATCTGACTGAATTCCGTCCTTAAAGCTAGCCATCTTTTGGATATAGTGGCTGGTAGTGGATCATCCCATTTTAGGTTTAACAACCACAATGACTGGAAGAGAATTTTGATCATAACGGTGGATGGAGCCAACCAGCCAATGGGATCGAATAACTTTGATGCTTCCGATAGCATTTCTCTTTTAGTGGTGGATGGGTTTGGATCTTTTAACACCTTGAAATGGAAGCTATCCGTTTTGGAGCTCCATTCGAGCCCGAGTAACTTCACTGACTGATTTTCCTCGTGAATCTCGACTGGTGACAAGTTCTGACTATCTGATGGTATAGAACTCAGCAACTGTGGGCAATTTGAGGTCCATTTTCTAAGATTTAATCCTGCAGACGTTAATATTTGAATGATTTGGGTTTTTAGTTGCTGCGCTTCGTGCTCTGTATTTGCGCCGGACATTAAATCGTCGATGTAGAAATCCTCACGAATAATTTTTGAAGCGCCAGGATAGTGATCTTTATATTCATTGGCCAGTTCAACAAGCGTTTTCGTTGCAAGATAGGGAGCAGAGGCGGTTCCGTACGTAACGGTGTATAGCCGGTAATGTTGTATTCTGGACAGTGGTGTTTCACGCCAAACAATCCGCTGGAAATCCGCGTCAGTTGGTATAACCCTTATTTGGCGGTACATCTTCTCGATATCTGCTGCGAAGACAACGAAATGTTTCCTAAATCGCAGTAGAATCGAATACAACGAACTTTGAACGGTTGGTCCAACTAATAAAGTATCGTTTAACGAAATACCGGTGGTTGATTTTGCGGAGCCATCGAACACCACACGCAATTTTGTAGTAGTACTCGATTGTTTGAATACTGCGTGGTGTGGTAAATAAAATGAATTAGCATCATCGATAGTAATTTGATCCTGTGGTATGAGGTTCATGTGACCTAATGCAATGTATTCTCGCATGAATGATATATATGGTTCCTTTAGGTAAGGGTCCTTTTGTAATTTATTCTCCAAGGAGAAGAATCGCCGTATAGCCGATTTTAATGAATTGCCCAGTTTTTCTCTGGTGGGTTTGAAAGGAAGACTAACTATAAATCTTCCATCAGAAGAACGGGTGTTGGTTTGCCCATAGTGGTTTTCCGCAAATTGTTCCTCATTGGTAAGATGGTTAGTTGGTGGGATCTCTTCGGTTTCCCAAAACCTTTGCAATGAATAATTAATGTCAATCTCTGAAAGCAAAGTAACACTAGTCGAATGGTTGTGATGGCTCTCACTAATTTTGCCACCTATGACCCAGCCAAATACACTATTTTGGGCAATTGGTTCTCCGGAGCTACCAGACATCTTGCCGTCGATAAAGATGTCGAAAAAGTGTTCCGCGCCAATTAATAGGTCTATGGAGCTGGTTTCATTGTAATTTGGGTCAGCTAGTTCCAATGAATTTAAATGATGCCAAGTTCTAACCTGAAAGCTCGTTGAGGGTAACGGTGTTGTTATTTTTGGTAAAACAAAAGCTTCAATAGTTAGCTGGTAATTTGGTTGGTGTCTTGAATAAATCTCCAGGCTGGTAGTTCGTTTTGCAACCCCAGCGGTTGATGATCCAACTCCAGTAATTCTTACGTTTGTCCTTAATGTGGGCAATGAAAGTTGTTTGATACATGCTTCAGTAACAAATGAAGCCTGTGACCCAGAGTCCAGCAACACCCGACAGGTATGTAGATCACCGAATGCATCCTTTACATGAACAAGAGCGGTTGGCAAAATCGATTGAGTAAGCTGTGCATTTGGTTCGATTTGTAATAGTGCTTCGTGATTCTTGGTCAGATATTGTAACGACCGATGGTTTTCATGTTGAACTTGGGTGGTTGTTGTTAATTGGGTTTCTGGTAATTTGAGCGCAGTAGCTGAGTTTGATGGTATGTTGAAAGCTGATTTGGTTGAGGTTGATGTGTTCAATGCAGAATTAGGTGGTATGTTGAATGAAAAAGCATGTTCGATTGGTGGTATATTGAGTGAAGACACGATTGCGGGAGATGTTGAGGTGGTAAACGGTGTTGTGTTTGGTGTTACATTGGTAGTATTAAATGAATGAGCGGAAGTGCATTGATCAAGATTACTCGGTAAATGTAGAAGGGTATTATGACGTTTTCTACAAATTTGGCACGATCTTTTTGAACGACATGATTGTACCCCATGACTGTCGCTTAAACAGTTATAGCAGCGTGAACTTTTTTGAACGTAGGAGCGTCTTTCTGCTATATCTATGGTTTGGAATTTAATACACTGGAACAACATATGTTCAACATTACACAGCGGACAATTTACAATGTGAGTTGGTGTCGCAGTATGTGATCGCCTGGTACTGGGAGCCATTTGAGATATGGATTTAACAGGAATGTCACGTATTCCTTCCAGAGTTTCTGCTCGCGTTAATAGGCACTCAATAAGATCTTGACAACTTGGGTGGTCAATGCTGGAAGCTTTATGTTGCCAAAACTGACGGCTTTCGTCATCTAACTTATTGAGTATTATATAAATGAGCCAAGGATCTCTTGACTCACCCTGTGGCCCAAGTGCTTTGAGTCCTCTAATGATTTCATCGGTGATGTTGGCTAACTTTCGTATATTTAACGTGTTGACACGGGTAATAGATGGAATATGGAAAAAGGTGTCGATGTAATTATTTATGGTAACCTTCTTTTTGTCGTATCTTTTGCTCAGTATCTGGTACGCCTCAATATAGTTAGCATCTGTTATACTTAGATGCCGAATTAGACCCAATGGTTCTCCTTTCAGTAAACTTTTTAAATGTTGTAGTTTTTGAGCTGCGGAAAGCGATGTTTTCTCATGTACAGAACTATTATACAAATCAAAGAAGCTTTGCCAATCTTGGTAATCACCTTGAAATATTGGAATTTGTAGTTTTGGTAATTTTGTTTCCATTACACCTGTTTGGAACGAAGTGTCACCATTAAGCGCCGTGGTATTGTGACTGGACTGGAATAACCGTATAGCCCCGTTTAGTAAAGCAACCGCGTGGTAGTACGATTCTTCAAACATGTCGCTTTGAGATTCGAGTGTCGGATCAAGCTTGAATATTCGATCCTCGGTGGTTGAAAACTCAACCCATAGGTGGTTTGTTTTGTCCAAACGCGCTCTAATATCCTCATGGTTGGTAGTGGGTTGAATGGTTTGCGCAAAGGTGAGAATTCTCGTCATTTGGCCTTTAATGGTAGCAAGCCGCTTTTTAAGAGCATCCATATTATTCAATCACAAATCACTCTTTACTCTTTCACAAACACTATCACAAATTAATTTTACACAAAAGGTTTATAAAAGTTTATAAATTATTTAAGAATAATACGCCGATAAAATGTTCGTTTTGGCTTGTATTTTAATTAAACTACTGCCTTTTAGTTTTAATTGGTATGGTTAGAAATGATCAAAAAAAAATTATACTTAAGGTTTTCCATATGGTGGACCCACGCTAAAGTTGGTTGGTTGGATGGTTTTTTTTCCTTTGCGTAAATCCGGTTAATATTTTCTCAGATGGTACTTTGCGTAAATCCGGCTCGAAGGACCAAATTTATGTTGTGGACTGTATGGTTGATGTATGGCGGTAAATTTCCAAAAAACTTTTATTCTCTTTATTTAAACTTTTTTCTTTTCTATTTTATTTATTGAACATCTCGATTACAACTTTGACTTAATACTAACTATTATTTATAAAAAAGGTGTGCAGCCGATTTGGTGTACCATAATGGCAAACAATTATTGCTTAATCTAATTGTATTATAGTAAAATACCGTGGGCAATTCAAATTTAATTTTATAATCTAATTTTTATAAAGGTTTGAAACTAAGAAAATCATTTGGAGTAAACTTAGGTAAACTTGTTTTAGCTTCCAACAATAGATGGTAGCGCAATCATTTAAATGAATTGAAATATTATTTAATACCTTTTTTAGAGCAAATTTCAGATGAATTTTTATAATATGATGGCTTAAATAAAGGGACGTTCACATAGGTATTCAGTTTAGGTAAGTTACAATTAAATTTTTATACATAGAAATAAATGTTGTTTTTAATGTTAGGTTTAAAACTGGATGATCTGCGCGGGTGCAGACAGGTATTCTACGTGGATAACCCGTTATTTATCAGTTAATATTTGTAAATAGGATAAATAGAACAAATATGTATTATATACTTAACAACATCTGAGATAATAATGGGACCTGAATTTGTAAACTTAAAACTATGGACTTAATATAAAAATAATAAAATTTGATAAAGACAGGCATCTCTAGACCATTTATTCCACTAAGTTTCAGAAAAAGTGTTTTTACATCATTTCATAATCTCTCACACCCCGGTATCAAGGCGTATATTAAACTTTTAACACAAAATGTTGTGTGGCCCGAAAACTCAGAAAGTTACGAAAACACTAGCTCAAAATGCTTACAATACCAAAAGTAAAAAATCTCAAGGCATATAAATCACCTCTCACCACTGTCAAATTACCTTCTCAACGTTTTGCAGATATCCATGTAGACATCATTGGTCCGTTACCAATTTCGGGTAATCAGCGATACTGTGTCACTTTAATAGATCGATACACAAGTTGGCCTGAGGTGGTTCCAGTACCAGACATTACTGCTGTCAGTCTTGCTTTTGCTATTTATTCTTCTTGGATGTCTCGCATCGGTGTACCAATCTCCATCACTAAGGATCAAGGAGCACAATTCGAATCCAAACTATTTCGCGAGTTACCAATATTACTGGGTTTTTAAAAAAGACGAACCACCAGCTATAACCCGAAATGTAATGGTATTATTGAAAGGTGGCATCGTACCATCAAAGCAGCCATAATGTGTCATGAACGACCTAACTGGACAATAATATTGCCAACTGTGATGCTCGGGTTACGATCAGCATTCAGCGAAGAGCTAAAAACAACTCCAGCTGAACTAGTTTACGGCAGTACTTTACGAATGCCAGGTCAATTTTTTGATTCTTCGGTAAATGTTCACTTGCCCAAACAGATTTCGTTAAAACTCTTAAAAATCACATTACAGAAATAAAACCAAAACCGGCATCGAATCATTCCAATAACAAATATTTCGTATATAAGAATCTAAATTCCAGTGCGCACGTTTTCCTTAGAACGTTAATGAAAACCGTTAATGCGTTAAGGAAAACCCTCCAAGAACCGTACACTGGTCCGTATCTTGTTATCAAACGAACAGATAAATTTTACACTATTGAAATTTACAACTAACACGTAAATATATCTATTGATAGACTGAAACCATCTTATACACAAATTGATACGGACAACTCAGACAATTTTTATTTAACTAATAAAAAATGCATTCAAAAACCATTATTCCATTCACATGAATTACCACAGTCATCTAGCACGAACAAAAAAAAGATTCATTTAAGGAAACACCACTTTCATCATCAAAAACTAATCAAACTATCACTCGAACCGGACGAAAAATTCCACAACGACTTTTAGATTAAATACACTATTAAATACTTTATTTTCTAAATCCGCACCCACAGTTAGAATAATTACGTAAATTCGCTAGAATTTACTGGGAAGGGGGAGTAATGTAGTGTCGTCTGTTTATTGTTGGATTGTTCGCTTTCAATTTATATAAACAAGTATGTCATTTTTATTTATTTATCAAAGAGCCATCATTCTATGATGGAAAAATATGTTATAAATTTTATATGTAAAAATTGCTGAATTAAGCAGGCTAAGAAAACAATATCAACTTTATAAATACCAGGTTGAAATTGTTTTTTCAGCAGAGTTGAATTATTTAATTTATAAAAATAAATTACAACACCAATAAATTAATTATTAAGAAATTATAAATACGTTTATAAAATAATAATATTATAAATAAAATTTACATTATGTATTTTAAATACAATAAATTTATATAATTTACAGAAAAAATTAAAACTAAATATTTTGACGTGTGACAAAGCCATGTTCAACACATAAAAGTCAACAATCGGCGATACCACCCAACGTCGATATAATGTTTCCATTGAAAACGTTGCATTCCGATCTCACGGAAAAACTGCAACATTGACATATACTATGTGAAATGTAAATTAAATAAGTTGCTTAGATAACAATTATTACTATTATAAAATAAATTATGTATGTATATAATTCTAAGAAAATGTAATTCAAAATACTGATTACTCAATATATAAACTGTAAAAGAATCACACTCGGTGATTCCATTTTCCCGTCTTTTCTGACTGGTGAATCCAGCTTGGCTACGTCTGACACATTTGAGATTCTCGGTTTAACTATTTCAAAGAGAATATCTTGGGCTGAACAAATAAACAAAGCAGCGATTGGTGCAGCCAAATGTCTTGGATTTCTACGACGATGTAAGTTTTACTTTAATCCATCCGAAATACTTACAATATATAAGACCTACATAAGACCCAGGTTGGAGTATAATTCTCATATTTGGGCTGGAGCACCGAAAACTCATTTAACTGCACTCGATTATCTGATCTTGATTCTCTTTCCCATAGGCGTAATGTGGGAGCCTTATGCGTGTTTTACAAGTACTTTCATGGTCATTGTTCATCGGAACTTTATGAATTTATGCCTGGTTTGTCAAAGCCCGCACGTAACTTAAGACGCCTGGTACACCGATACAATCTGGAAATTAAATTCGCGAAGACCAATAAATTTAAAAATTCATTTTTTGTTAGGAGTACGCGAATGTGGAATAAACTGAACGACGAGACGTTTCCCTTGGAATACAATTTACAGAGATTCAAACTTAATATCAAAAGTAAACAATTAGAAGACTGAAAACCTTTATTCCTTTTATTACTCTCTTACCTTTTTCCCTCCTAATCCTTCCTTTTACCTTTTGCAAGAGTGCTGTGTGTTTGTTGCTAAAACTTTCATATAAAGGATATACATACATATATATATCCTAAGTGCTCTGAACATTTATAAAAAAAAAATAAAAAAATAAAAAAACATCTCAATTGTACACCGATAAATTTATAATAAAAATATTAAAATTTACTCAGATATTATCAAAAGATAGTATCTGAGTTATAAAAAATAAGTTTTTAAGTGAAACAAAAACATAACTCGCGCCGCGATATACATTGTAATAGTATAAATCATTTACAAATTGAAATATCAAATTATACATTGAAAATTAATTTAAAAAAATATTGTAATAATTAAATAAAATATTGTATATAAGATTCTCACTAATTAGGTAAACAAAAAAGTATAAATATAATGCATATCGCTACCCGTTTCAAAAACTTTCACTATTTTTTGGTCGCGTAGTGATATTATGATTTACAATATGCATATCAATTTATTTATCTAAATAAAAATTATAAATACAAACCAATTTAAACAAAAACGTTTTTTTTTTTCTATATCTTTACAAACACTTAAATTTACGTTTATCGTATTACCATACACAACATAGCCATAGTTGCCTTTGATAGTATATAAAATAGATGTACATTTTTTATTTTTAGTTTATTTTATAAAACTGAGGTACACAAAATTAAAAAAATAATATTCTCTATTGTGTAGTGTACAGTGGAATTCTAAACTCACTTTTACTGTTTTTTACAAACAATTTTATTTTAGGCATAAAAATTATTTAAAAATGGTTACAACTATTTAATATTAACCATATGCGCAAATTGTAGCTTTATTTATATAATTTTTTATAAAAAAAAGTATTTTCCCCATGTTAAATGATACATGCATCATTCCAAGCTGCAAAGCAAAATCTGCAAATACCAATATAAATATTTTTAAGGTTCTCTTTATATTACCAGAAGGACTGCCTGGTTAACATCCACCATTTTTATAAAAAAATGTTTATAATTATGCGTGCGAGAAACATTATCTTCCTGAGCATATACCCTCGACTTAAGGACTAACCAGCGAGTATTTAACACAACTTGTCAACACCTTATGGAAATGAACGAAAAACATTTTTTTACAGAAAATTTAATGATTTGGCTACTCAAACCGTAACACAACCTGTCAATTGTGGTAGCTTTTTGTCAATCGTTAATACGTTTCACATTTTTACAATTAGTCGGCTTAAAATTAAGGTTATTTAAAATAAAAATTATCAAATCCAAATATTTTATAAATATATATACATATATTCGAAATGAATTTCGAAAATTTGGAAACAATATTTTTGTTATTGGGGGGACTAATGCCTCTAAAGATTTAAAGAAAGAAGCAAAAATAGATCCTGCGCGGTTAGATCAATAAACCGTACAAGAACTAAGTTTGGCTATTATATGGTAATAAATACACAAGTAAACGATTTTGTATATTTTATGTATTTATGTACAACAAAAATAATTTATTGTAGGTTACATTTGTGGAAATGAAAAATCAAGATGAGGCACAATTTCAACTTGCGGTTACTTTACTGTAAGTTTTAAACACACAAAAATATTTGGATGCATTTAAGGTTAGAACACTTATTTACAGATATTTGTCACAAGGAATTGCAAAGCATTGCTTGGAGTTGGAAAGTTGGTAAGGAGACAACCAGAATAATAATATATGAAACTTGCGAAGCAATATGGCAAGTTCTTGGGCAACTATACGTTCCGGAGTTCAACTTAAATGACGCAAATTTGATAGCCGAAGATTTCAACAATATGTGGAAATTCCTTAATTGCACTGGTGCCATTGATGGGAAGCTTATCGCTATCCAATGCCCTCTAAACTCAGGAAGACAATTTTTTAATTATAAAAATACTACAGCATCGTTTTAATGGCCGCATGTGATGTAAAATATAATCTTTCATATGATGATGTGGGGGCATATGGTTCCCAAAGTTACGGTGGTAATAGTCTCAATATAATTATTGCAGTGTGATGCTAATAATTAATTGTTTTTGTATAGGAATCTTTACTATATTAAGCTTTGGAAAGAGTTTATGCGGTGGCAAACTTGCACTTCCAGAACCAGCAGCACTGCCAAATACAACAAATATTGTGCCACAATGTTTTTTAGGTGATGCGTCTTTCACATTGACAGCCAACCTCATGAAACCGTACTCTGGAATAGGTCTCCGAAGAGCAAAAGAGGTTTTTAACGAACGTTTGTCTCGTGCCAGGCGCGTTATTTAAAATGCATTCGGGATTTTGGTTTGTCGATGGCGGATACTGCTAACGATATTGTACATGCGCCTCGAAAATGAAGTAAAAGTAGTTCTGGCATGCGTTGAACTACACAACTTTTTAAGACTAAATAATGATTTTAAATTACAAGAAAGGTAATCATCCATCAATCCATCTCGCAGTTTGCATGTTCTAGGTGGAAGTTCTACAATAGAAATAAAGGACACAAAGTGTACCTATGTGAACAATGAAGGAAGCTGGAATTGGCTTCATTGATCCTATTATTTTATTAAAATAAAAATTCAGAATTTTAAAAAAATGTGTATTTTATTAAAAATAAATAAATATTTCAGACATCATTTTCATATTATAACTAAAACTAATCACTACAAATGTATATACAGTCCATTCTGCTTTATCGGGATACATCGGGACTAGTAAAATTTGTTCCGATTAAGCGGCTGGCCTAATTATCCGAAGTTCCACAAAAATTATAGGATTAGTAATTTTTATGTATTTTATTTCATAAATTGCACAAAATTGAAAAAAACCTCAAAACTATACGTATCCATACATATTTATTAAACACTTATATAAAAAGGATGTATGTACCATGTACATATATATTAAAAAAATTATATGAATTCAAAAACATTAAAATATGTATATAATAAATATGTAATATGTAATACATATATATAATACATTATGTTAGAAAAATAAGGCTTAAACTTTAATTAAATTTTTTGAACGAATTCGGCCAGACGTTTGCCTTTTGTTTTTACTGGATTATACAGCTGAACAAAATCAGTGCACAAATTGAATGCTGAGATGGGACTCCCGTAATTTCCATCTTGCATAAACGCTGTAATATGTAAACACATTGTTTTGCCTCACAGTTAGTTACGAGCACAGGTTCTTCATCATCACTGTCATCGGATTCCACCCATGTTTGATATTTTTATTTGATTGTTGCTACAATTGCGTCTTCACAATCCTAATTCTCATCATAACACGGTAAATTGTCGCCAATTGACGAAAATTCAATATCAATACCTGGTGAAATTTCATTTAATTCGTCGCTGTGCTCTGCAATCTCCATAGATTTTGGGGAAAAATTCTAGCTGCATATTTTTTAAGTTGTCCAAATGGGGGTGTGCCACATAGTTGTCGACAACCAGTAAAATTTTAAAGTTGAAGTTGTAATTTGAAATCCCAAGTCGTAAGCCAACTTCGAAAAATTGCAGACATCATCCACGCATTTTTGTTAGCATGGTACTCCACTGGTAAACTCTCGATTCTTGGTCCCTTAAAGTATCGGGGCTTACTACTTTTTCCTATGATGAGTAGCTTTTGTTTATCACTTCCTGTCATATTTAAACAACATAAGACAGTAATTCGGTCCATTGCTTTTTGAAACCCGACAATGCAGTGTGTTTGTAACATAAAGAACCATCTGGTATGGCGCGATAATAGAGGCCAGTTACATCGGCATTGTAAACGTCCTCTGGACTATATGTGCTTAGATAAATAGGAACTTTAGTATTTTTCCACTCTTCAGCGCTTGTATTATCGGCACTGCTCTTTTCACCATGCATTTTTTTGAATTTGATCAGTCGCTTTTAATATTGGACCGCTGATACTCACAATTCGCTAAATAACTACATAAAACCATTGGTCGAGAGCCTCCTCTCAATCTGGATCCTTGCCCTCTTGTTATCTTTTAGATGTTCCTGGTTTTTGTTTATGTAACATCCATTCGTCGCGCATTAGTTTTTCGTTTTTTAAAAGTCGTGATATTGTTGTTTTCAGCACAGTTATTATCTCAGCAAGCTGACGTAAGCTCAAATGTTACTTGACTGGCTTTTAATGTTATCACGGAAAGCCATTTTAGTGATTAGTGTCAAATCCTGTCTTGGCATATTGGTTACAGTTATATTAATTCTCACTTTATACTTTATACTTTTTTGTTTTATTTTTAATTTTTTTTTCTATGTTTACTATGATTAGTAATTTTTTTTGTATGATCCGTTCTGATTAAACAAAATATTGTCCCGAAAAAGCGAAATAAATTTGTGTTATTTGATTGGTTTTGTTTCCGTTCTTTAGGATTTGTCTTAATTAAGCGGTTTTCACGATTAACCAGTGTTCCAATTAAGCGGAATCGACTGTATTTAAATCTTAAAGTAAACTTATAAAAAACATAAAGAGCACCATGATAGTGTTATCACAATTCAAATGTAATTTCATCAGTAAAGTAACCTAAAAAATATAAATCACAACAAATGTTGTATCACAATTCAATAAGCGTCTAAAATAAAGTATATAGTATCATAAACAATAAAAAAAAAATTAAGAGCACCATAGTCATATCACATTACTATTACTATCCATTACTATTATAAATGTTCCATTCTTAAATTAGAAACATATGACATTAAATCTATTTTAGCCTGGTTTTTCACAGGCCCAGGTAATTCTTTATACAATAAACATATTGTTTTAAAGAATTGTTACACATGGATCCGCAAAGGAGTTTCCTCTGTGGCGCTTTCTTTGTTTCTGTGCTCTTTGTTCTAAACAAGATTCAAACACAATATATTAATTGTACAGCACTGTAATTTAATAGCTTACTTTCAAGGTTGAATGAACTCTTTCAAGAACATTAGTATCTCCAAATATGGCCACTCATCTGAAATGGGAGCTTTGCTGCCAGTCGGCATATCCCGCTTCTTTATTTCTTTGTTAAAATTTTCTCGTAAAAACCCCCATCTTTTTTTACAATCCTCTTCTGTAAAACAAAATATATACGTAGATATTAGAATATTAAAATCTTATGACTCGCTGGCCAGTAACATGAAAAGTCTATGCATCGCACTATTACGTTAAATTGTTAAAGACAATTACCAACTTCAAAGTAACCTTTTGCCTTTTGACAGACCAAGTGTGAATAGTGAAACAAAACTGTTAAAATTCGTAAAATGTTCTCATTGTGATTTAAAAAAAGTTTAATCGATGATTGTGTTAAGTGTAGTAAAAAATTACAACTTAATAATTATAAAAAAAACTACAGAAGATAAATAAAAAATTTAAATTTTTACAAGTGGCTAATAAGAAGTGTGGAAGGAATTTGTTAATTTTAAAAGGGAAATATAACAATCAAAAGACCACGACCATTGATAGTGTTATTGATAAACTAAATATGAATATAACCACAAAAAATGTTAGTAAGCTGCTACTTAAAAAGAGCTACTTTTCCACCGAAAACGAAAAAACATTTGCTTAGTGTTGCTGCCACATTCAAATATTTAAAAAATAGTTTAAAATTAAAGTTATCATGAGTTTCTTCATTTTATAAGTGGTCTACAATTAAGTTTATTTCATTGGGCCGGGCAATAAATGCGCCACCACGAAAGAAAAGGAAATAGTCCAATCAAAGTTCGTCAACTTCAACTGTAAATTTCGATGATGCGCTAAATAAACTTATAAATTTTATTGTAAATTCCGAACCAAACCAACCAATGTAAGCGTTTGCATAAGCTATAGCCACACAATTACGGCAAATTCCGGAAATTAACGCAATAAATTGATAGGATCTATTCGCCAACAACTAACTGAGCTAAGAATACGGCTATTGAACACTTCAGGTGCTGTTACATCTGCAACTTGCCTGTTATCTAGTTATTCACCATCTTCAGTGAAATTGTAGTCAGTGAGGTTGAGTTTGTAGTCAACAATTTCCAGGAAACACACCAATAACACCATTTAAAACAATTTTAAAAATTGAATCCGTGCCAGTACACCTATGATACCTTCGCCTATACATTTATTATATGCTGCTTTGAATAATACAGATATCGACAAAATTGTAACCTTTTCTACTTAGTTATTTCTCACCTGTTTCTTTATTTATTACGATAAATAAAATATTTAAATTATGAATTTTATTGACTGAATTTCATATCATTGTGAATTATAACACCATAACTCGTATTTTTTCATAAATATAATTTATATCTGTCATTAAATACTTAACAATATGTTCCCTTGTAGATGTAGCTATTTTACTACATTCCACGTATAGAATGCCGATGGGATCAACATAACTATTGACTTGTAAAACCTCGTCTTCTTGAACGACATGATAAACTTCCCGGATTATCTTTGTATAAACCATCCAAAGACGTACCAACTTGACAAAATAAAATTACTACAGTTTAAGCAAATTTTGCCAAATTATTTGATCTTTGTTTATTTTTGACATAATACATTTTATCATTTCATTTCGATTTGTGTTATAAGCAGCTTTCTTTTGTTTGAGTTGTGAATTGTGATACATAAATAATGTACTATTAAAATAAAATAATTTTTATTATAAAATAGTAAGTATAAAATATGGTCATTAATTTCGTATATAAATATTTATGTATCATGTTGGTATATTTATATTGGTACGATTTTTATAAAATGCAAATTATCTGGAAATCTCACAAGTCAATTTTGTTATTTTAGAAATTATTCTACTAGATGACGAAAAAATAATAAAGGAAATTCAAAAATCTGGAAGTGTCTTTATACGTTGGGGTTATAATGCCCCACAAAAATACATATTTGAAAAGAGTGATTTGGGCAGAAATAGGCGATTTTGGTGGTTTCGGCCGAAGCTGCTTTGAAACGATGGAAAGTCTTACGGGGCAAATATGTAAATTTGAAAAAAGCCCCCAAAAGTGGCAGCGCTGGTCCATCTCATAAAAAAAAATGGGTGGTGAGGCCACTCAATTTTTTTGTCAACATATAACATTTTATAAAACTTATAAAATAATTACCCCTATCCAAGTAATTGCGCTCTGATGTTCTGTATTGACATCTTCGTCAAGCATTATTTCGTCGTTTTCATCTATTTGAAAATTAAATTCTTCAACTGGCACATTTGCTGCCATCATTATATTATGCAGAACTGACAATGTTTAATGATTGTACCGGACTTTTGAGGAGAATAACTTAGAATTCGATCCTTTCCTAAAATCCGAAAATGTCCTTTCAAGATACCAATGCATCTTTCAACACAATTGCGACTTGCTCTATGTGCTATATTATAATTACGCTCGAATTCATTTGACGCGTTTTTAATTGGTGTCATTAACCAGGGTCTTTGTCCATATCCACTATCATCTAGAACAATAAAGTGCAGTTTTATTTACCAATTAACCATGTGTTATTATTTCCAGTTTCATATAGCTGCATGAAGTGTCTTTTAATTTGGCTGTTTGTAAAAATGAGCGAATCATGTGCACACCCTCCATACCTAGCATTTACATTTAAAAAATTTAAATTTTAATTTTTATGTAATTTACGTAATAAATATTGGTTTAATCACGCACCATGAAATTTAATAATAATAATAAAACATATAACTGTCATTTTCAAGTTTTATCTTGGCCTGCTGAATTGCTGACAATAAACTTATCTTAAATATGATATAAAAATTTTTGTGTACTATTTATTAGATGAAGGATACATATTAATACCAATATCAAGCGTCAACCAGAGAGTCTTTAACAAGCTTAAGTAGGAATGCGACCTTAGGAATATGCATGTTACTGGTCAGTAACATTAGCAAAACATTAAGAACTTTTCGTTCCATCCGACTTGTCCCTTTCAATCGTTAACAAGATCGAAAATTATCGCCCAAACTGGAGGAAATGTCAAATAATGTTCATATGCTGATGCAGGTAGTCGTTAAAAATCAAAAATGAATATCCTTAAAATAGCCATATGGAATGCAAATGGCCTAGCGCAACACAAAACAGAGGTTCAAGCATTCCTCATCGAGCACAATATTGACATAATGTTAATATCTGAAACACGCTTTACTAATAAGAACTATTTCAAAATTAATGGATATTCCATTTATGACACTAAACATCCGGATGGCAAAGCACATGGTGGCACAGCTTTACTGATTAAAAGAAGGTTAAAACACTATGAACTTAACAAATACGAGCAAGAACATATTCAATCAACGAGCATTTGCCTGCAGGGATGGCCTGGAGACTGTGTAATATCGGCAGTATACTGCCCACCAAAACACGCTATAAAAAAACCTCAGTTCATGGATTATTTTAACCAGTTAGGTAAAAAATTTCTTGCGGGGGGAGACTATAATGCCAAACATATTCTTTGGGGGTCAAGACTAACATCTCCTAAAGGAAGACAACTTTTTGAAGCGATAGAGGAACATAGTTTGGATTACTTATCAGCAGGTCAACCCACCTACTGGCCAACAGATAGAAAAAAGATTCCAGATCTAATTGACTTTTGCGTAACGAAGGGTATTGCACGCACAAATGTTAAAGCAACCAACTGCTACGATCTGTCCTCGGACCATTCACCTGTAATAGTAATGTTAAGTACTGATGTCATAAAGGCAGAAATGTCATATCGTCTCACAAATAAGCAAACTAAATGGGACCAATACAGGTCGCTAGTCGAACAATATACTTCCCTAGATATTCCACTTAGTACACCATCTGACATTGATGAGGCTGCTGAGATGTTAAAAGATGTTTTGGAGAGAGCAGCAAAAATGTCAACACCCGCTGTCAATATTACTGAGAAAGTAAACAAACTGCCCCGTGACATCCAAAACCTTATTCAAGAAAAGCGAAGAATAAGGAGGCAATGGCAACAATCTAAATCTCCTTTGTTGAAGTGGAAATTAAACCGCGCTATTAAGACTCTTAAAATTGCGTTAAAGGAAGAGCACAACCAGAGTTTAGAGAACTATTTAAGTGAACTCTCGGCAACCGAAAAGACCAATTACTCTTTATGGAAGGCAACGAAGAATCTAAAAAGGCCAATTAATTCAAATTCACCAATAAGACTGACATGTGGAAAATGGGCAAGAAGCGACGAAGAAAAAGCATTAGCTTTCGCTACTCATCTAAAGGAAGTATTTTCACCTCATCAAGATACTACTAAATTTAAGTTACCCGAACAAACGAATAAAGGTTTGCCCTTTAAGCCAATTAAGTTTAAGTGGAAAAATGTAAGGAATGCAATAAAAGATCATATAAGCCCGAAAAAGGCACCGGGATATGATCTTATTACGGGGAAAATGATAAGAGAACTACCCGATAAATGCGTAAAACTGTTAACATTCATCTTCAACGCAATCATGCGAACTGGTTATATACCTCAAAAATGGAAAATTTCCCTTATCACAATGATACCTAAGCCTGGGAAAAAAGAAACAGAAATAACATCATATCGACCAATAAGCATGCTTTCTACAGTATCAAAACTATTCGAAAAAATGATACTAACGAAACTTAAACCAGTATTGGAAGAGCGTCAAGTTATTCCAGACCATCAGTTTGGATTCCGCAATCAACATGGAACAATAGAGCAAGTGCACAGGATTGTAAATATCATCAAACAATCATTTGAGGAAAAGAAGTACTGTTCTGCGGTCTTTCTGGATGTTGCTCAAGCATTTGACAAAGTGTGGCATGACGGGTTAATTTATAAAATTAAAAAGCTACTGCCAAACCAGTTTCACTTAGTTCTGACGAACTATCTTCTTCAAAGACAATATATGGTTAAACAAAATGAATCAACCACTGGCTTACATGATATTAGGGCAGGTGTTCCGCAAGGCAGCGTCCTTGGACCACTCTTGTACTTGTTATACACAGCCGATCTTCCTAGCACTGAAAAAGTAGTAATATCAACATTTGCTGATGATACAGCAATCCTGATGTCACACAAAAACTTCCACACTGCCTCAAAAGAATTACAAATCCATCTGGGCAAAATTGAGGAATGGTTAAAAAGATGGCGAATAAATGTGAATGAACAAAAATCAGCTCACATCACGTTCACCCTAAACAAAAACACTTGCCCACCAGTCAAATTAAACGGTGTAAATATTCCTCAACAAACCAAAGTTAGATACTTAGGTTTACACCTAGACCGAAGGCTAACTTGGAAAAATCATATCGAAGCGAAGCGCAACCAAATGAAAATAACTTTCTCGAAAATGTACTGGCTGATAGGCAAAAAATCAAAATTATCTTTGCGCAACAAAGTTTTGCTATACAAAGCGATAATTATGCCCATTTGGACCTATGGAATTCAGTTGTGGGGATCTACCAGCGCATCTAATCGAGAACTCCTGCAACGAATGCAAGCAAAAATACTTCGAACTCTTACAATCGCTCCGTGGTACATTCGAAACAGTAACATACACGACGACCTTGGTATTAAAACCGTTAAAGAAATCATCAGAGAGTTCAGTACGAAATATTACTCAAAATTACAAGTGCATCCCAACAAATTGGCCAGGGATATATTAAAACAACCAAGGTATCGACGACTTAGAAGAGTAGATCCACTTGGACTTGCGACAATTTAATTTAATTTAATTTAATTATGTAATTGAAATAGTTAAGGTTAACACATAAATAAAGAATATATGAGGTCTAATATTTAGTATTAACACTGGTTAAGACTTTAAAAACTATAATAATTTTAGCTTATAAGATTTGAATACTTCTTGTTAGTTTCTTCTTTAGAAAGATTCAAGAATAAAGCCATTGGCACTATTAAAAAAAAAAAAAAAAAATGTTCATATACATATTTTTTATTTAAATATATTATATAAATGTATAATGTGCTAAATATATTTTAAAGTACATATATTGCTAAAATTAATCTTAAAATGCATATTTTGTTTTAATACATTAACCTCAAAATGTATTTAAACAATTATAAATAAGATAAGTTGGATTTTGACATATTAGTAAATGCTGTAGAAAGTGATAAATGCATTTATGACAAGACCAAACAGAAACTACAAACATAATGTGATTAAAGAGGCTGCTTAGGAGGCAATTGCGGAATTATCCGAAATGCCCAGTCTAATGTTATACTAACATTTATAAGAAACATTTATCGTAGCTAATAATTTAATATTTATTATAGAACAAGATTGCAAAAAAGGTATGCAAAGAAACAAAGAACAAAGAATTATTGTAACAAAGAATTAAAAAAATTGGACTTGGCATCAGGAAATTTTCCACTTCTCTGTGAAGAGGAATGGCTTTACACAGAAAGTATGGGTTTTATCTATTTATGAAGATATTTTATTTATTTTATTAATTGTATAATTTTTTTAGAACAAAATCGAACCATTTCGAACAAGAGATAGCGATTGAAAAAAAAATCGAAAGCTGACCTTTTCACTGAAACGTGCAATGAGTTTCAAAGAGCCATAGCTGAATTTAGAGAACAAAAAGCAGCTCCATAACCTGCCCAGTATCAGGACCCTGACGAGTATTTTGATCAAACTATACAGGGCTTAATAAAAGATTTGCCGGAATATTTAAAAGATGAGGCTCATGTTGGTGTCCTTCCATACTTGAAAACACCAAGAAAGGAACACCAAGCCTTTAATTTATTATAAAGTTACCGTTTTATACATATATATTTTTTGGATTTACCTAATTTTATTTTATGTTATTATTTAACTGTGATTATATTCAATTTTTGAGTATGTTTAACGAATTATTACTGTGATTATTGTTTTTCTGTTGATTTGTAAATAAATTGAAATTAAAACCAATTTTTTTTGTAGATTTTTATGTTTTATTCAAATAAAATGGTTGGAATTACTCCATCCAGCTTAATCGTCTTTCGTTACAATATTTGCAGAGAGTATCTTTGATTTTAAGTGGATTGCTACCCCCTAAATTGTGAAAATTACGTAATGGTTGAGTTGATTTGAGATTATGATTAATCTTCCACATCAGCGACTGTATATCTGGCAGCATTTTTAACGCTGTCAGAAGTCCCCTCCATCGACAAACTAGTATACCAAACGCATTCTGTATACAGCGCCTCACACGAGATAATCGTTTGTTGTAATGTTCTCTCTTTTTACGAATCCACACCCGGATATGGTTTCATTATGTTTGGAGTCAATAGGGATGCCGTATCAGCAACAAAGTGTGGAATGGTATCTGATGGTATCGAAAGTTCGCCGTATGCAAGTCGTTTACCAAAATTAGTTTTACTAAAAACTCTTATAAAATAAATAAATTAAATTCTAATTGACATATTAAGATTAATACTACCTCCATTATGCTGTAGTCCATAAACTTCAACATCGGTTTGTGAAAATACGTACCGTAAATCGCATGCAACCATCAAAACTATGTTGAAGAAGCTTTTATAACTAAAAAGCTGGCTTCCAGTGTCAGGGCGGACATTGCATGGCAATGTGCTTGCAGCGATGGTGCCTTTACAGTTAGGAAAATTCCATAACTGAAAAAAGTTCTTTGCAACTACACTTGTTTCGGTGCTATTTGGTTCTGTGAAGAAGAAACCACCTAATACTTTCCATAAGGCATCACAAGTTTCAAGCCAAGCTTTGGAAAGAACAACCTGTAGAAAGGTAGATGTAAAGGAATGTTTAATATTAAATTAACGTTCAAGTTTACTTTATATTAACAGTTGCAGTAAAGTTAGGGTAAGACGAACACAGCACAAAAGATTTCGGCTTATACTCATTTTTCGAAAGTAAAAAACGAAATTTTTTATCTCTCTGGGCGAATGGACAAGTATAAGAAAACGAAACGTTAATACAAACGTGCACTGTAGCAATAATGATAGTAAACCATTTAAGCTATAGGCCTTAAAAGAATAATTGGATCCTGTTTATGGTTAAAGAACACCTCTTAAGTTTTAATATTTCATTTGAAAAGGATGTTGTTGCCACTACAAGTAATGCTGCCCAGATAATGATAAAATACGGCCGCGATTGTCCAGCAATGTACCAGTTATGTTTAAATCATGGTATTCAGCTAGGTGTTATAGTGGTTCCAATGTTCTGTTTGATAACCACTATTTATTTTTGATTTAAACACTATGATTTCTGTTAAATTTTATTATTCACAAAAGTAAATCTTAATATTATAGTTTATAGTACAATGTTAATTATTTTACAACTTTGTTATTTCCAAATATTTAAAGATTATTTCCATCACTATATGTTCTTTCCGAGAGGAACGAATGTCAATTAAAATATAAAATGATAATCAAAATTTAGCTAAACAAATTTTCATTATGTTGGTATACCTACATATTTGTGTTATGATTGATTTGTGTTCGTTATGATTGATTAAATGAAAACATAGATGTCCCTATAGGCGGTAAGAATGTTTGACTTATCTTAGTCATACTAAAACATTCTTACCCCTACAATACTCCCCATCGAATAATTTCCCCCTGAGGAAATTTTATGAAGAAAAACGTACTGTTTTGTGAGACTTTGAATCCAAATCGGTTGAGCATAATATTCCAAAGGCTGGCTTTAATCTGTCTATAGAAATGCTATGGTTCTTGCCCTTGATAAATATGATGAAGTGTTTGCGAAGCCGTTTGATGACTCTGTATGGACCTTCATATGGAGGAGTCAATCCAGTTCGAACTTTATCTACCCTCACGAAAACAAAATCACAGTTATCCAATGATTTGGGGATAAATATGTCATTTTGTTTAGATTGCCGTGTAGATGTAGGTATGAGGTTTTGCATAGCTGATCGAAGATGGTCGATGATTGATTCGCTACTTGGTGGTTGTGAAAGAGGATTTTCGATAAAGAGCTCACCGGGTAGTTTAATTGTCTGACCATAGACAAGTTCAGCTGGTGAGCATTTTAGATCTTCTTTTACTGCTGCTCTAATACCGAGTAAAATAATTGGAATTTCGGAGTTCCAATGTATTGTGTTACATCTAGCCATAAGAGCAGATTTGAGTTGTCGATGAAATCGTTCGACCATGCCATTAGATTGGGGATGGTAGGAAGTTGTGCGAATTCGATGTGAGCCCAACAATTTCGTTAGTTCCGAAAAGAGCTTGGACTCGAATTGACTTCCTTGATCGGTAGTTATATGAGCTGGAACCCCAAATCTGGATATGTAATTATGAACAAATGTTATGGCAATGGTTGCTGCAGACATATCTTTTATGCAGTATGCTTCAGGCCATCGGGTAAATCTATCGACACAAGTGAGAAGATAGTTGTATCCATTAGATGGAGGTAGCGGTCCTACGATATCTAAATGGATGTGTTCAAATCGACCTGGTGGAATATCAAACCGTCCATGTAGTGATTTTGTATGTCTTTGTACTTTGCATTTTTGGCAGGATACACAAGATTTTGCCCACCGGGTTACGTCTTGATTTATATTAGGCCAAAAATATCGAGATGTAATCAATTTACGCGTAGCACGGATTCCTGGATGCGAAAGATTATGCAGAGTGTCGAAAATGGCCCGACGTAATGCTTCTACAATGTAAGGGCGATTGTTCCCGGTTGATGTTTCGCAGTAAATTTCTAAGCCAGGTAATTTAAAAAGCTCTAGTTTCATGGTGGAACTAGTGTGACATACGGAACCAGAAAGTAAATTCTGAAGTTCTAGGTCTGCTTTTTGTGACTTAGCGATTGTGTTGTAGTCGAAGTGAGTCTCGACTGCGGCATTTTCGTGGTCGGTTGTTCGTGATAGTGTATCAGCAACCACATTGTCTTTGCCGTGAATGTGTTGAATATCCGTGGTAAATTGAGATATGAAGTCCAAATGACGTGATTGTCGTGGATTTCGTTCAGTTTTTGATTGAATTGATATTGTCAGTGGTTTATGATCGGTATAAATTGTGAAGTCCCGACCTTCAACAAAATACCGAAATTTTTTAATAGCACGGTAGATAGCTAATAATTCCCTATCGAATGCCGAATATTTCTTTTCAGCATCCGATAATTTCTTTGAGAAAAACCCTAGTGGCTCCCAACATCCTTCACTTAACTGTTGTAGAACGGCGCCTACAGCCGTGTTTGATGCGTCAGTTGTGATACTGAATTTTGTGTCATTCAGAGGATGGGCCAGAAGTGTTATGTTAGCCAATTCATGTTTTAATTGAGTAAATGCGTTTTGGCAATCCTCAGGCCAGGTAAAATTTTTGGCTGTCTTGGGCAACTTGAGTAGTGCGGCCAAGTGTGCATGAATTGGTGATAGTACTTCTGCTAACTTTGGTATAAATCGGTGGTAGTAGTTAACCATGCCGACAAATTGCTGAATTCGTTTGATTGAATTAGGAGCAGGGAATTCTGTAATGGCATTAATTCGTTCTTCGGACGGCAGAATACCATTCGGAGTAATTTTGTGACTGAGAAAGTCAAGAGTGCTTACACCAAAAATACATTTTGAGCTCTTGATGCTAACATCAAACTGTGTTAATTTTTGGAACAGTTGTTCCAAGTGCAGTTTGTGTTGTTCCTCAGTTTGTGATGCTACGAGTATATCGTCAATGTAGACAAAAACGAAGTCTAGATCCCGGACGATTTCGTTAATGAACCGTTGAAACGTTTGAGCGGCGTTACTGAGACCAAATGGCATCCGAGTAAATTCGAATAGACCAAATGGGGTTGTGATTGCCGTTTTGTAAACGTCCTCGGGTGAGACAGGAATCATATGATAGGCTCTGACAAGATCTATTTTACTGAAAATTGTACAACCTCGTAGATGATTAGAGAAATTTTGAATGTGTGGGATTGGATAACGATCGGGAATTGTGACCGCGTTTAATCTACGATAATCGCCACATGGTCTCCAATCTAGGTCTTTCTTTTTCACCATGTGCAACGGGCACGATACTGGAGATGCCGATGGTCGACATATACCTAATTCCACCATGTGTCGAAATTCTGTAAAAGCAGCTTTGTGACGTACGGGGTCTAGTCTTCGTGGCTTTGACACTGGTAGATGACCAGAAGTGACGATGTGATGAACCACGTTATGTTTTATTGGTCGGTTATAATCTGGTGACGCTGTTAGTGAAGGATATTTTCTGATGAGCGTACCGTACCTATTGTCGATTGTGTAATGAATTGGAGTTGGTGTGTTAACTCGAATCATTGAAGCACTGATTGACAATTGTGTCTTTGGATCAATCAGTTTTTTTTGTTTCAGGTCGACAAGAAGACCAAATTTACTTAAAAAATCGGCGCCAATAATCGGACGATTCACTGCTGCTAAGATGAAAGCATGCGTGAATTTTCGTCTTAGTCCGATGTTTACCTGAAGCAATTTGTTGCCATAGGTATTTATTGTGGTGCCATTAGCGGCCGATAAGACTAGATCCGGGTTTTTATTGCAATTGTATATAGTAATAAAGTTTTGGAATGGTATAACCGAAAGATCCGCTCCGGTATCGACAAGAAATGTTAATCTGTTATTGGTGTCATATAAGAAAAGGCGGCTATTGCTACGAATGGTCTTATGGTCCGCCGCCGCGACCGTAAGGTTTATTGGTTTGGGGTATTTTGTTCAATATCCATTGTCTGAACAGTAGGTTTGTATAGAAAGTTGCACGGTGTTGTGCATTTTTCAGCGTATTTTTTGTATTTTCGATGGTACCAGCAAATTGTATTGTTTTTGTTTTGGCGTGATTGCGAGGTTGAGCGATTTCTGACTTGTGTGAATTGTCGGTCTCGTGAACGACTACGAGATCTGTGGTTGAGACTTTTGAACATATTTTCTAACCTTATCAGGCGTTGTTCGACATTGGGTCCACTAGTTAAGTGTTGGTTGTCTTGTGTGGACAATGATCTAGTGCGATTCTGGTTATGTCGGTCATTTTGTCTAAAAGCATGTACCGAATGGACTGTATTTGTATGAGTGGCCATTGCTTCGCTTAGTTTGTCTGCAGTTTTTGCGAGCTCGTCCGATGTTAGTTGATCTTGCTGTGGCACTAATGCTATGTGTATATAGTTTGGTAATTTTCTGAGCCATAATGATTTGATTAAGCTTGGTGTGTAATTATTACCCGCTAAACGCTTAATATGGCGTAGCACTTCAGACGGCCTTTGGTCACCCATTTCTGTTTTATCCAACATAGATTCTAAACGCCGTTCTTCTGATGGCGCGTTAATTTCGATGAGAGCCAGTTTTAAACTTTCGTATTTGTTGGTCGCTGGGGGGTTCTTCAATACTTCCAAGACGTTTGCTGCCGCTTCTGGTGGCAGTGCCATGACAAGATTACAGTATTTTGCCTCGTCTTTAACAATTTTCTTAACTTGAAACTGAACTTCTGCTGTAACGAACCAGAGTTCAGGATTAGAGGTCCAGAATGTTGGCAACTTTATGTCTTGCTGATTAGCCGAAATCTCTGTTTGTGTAGATGAACCCGGTACGTTTCCCGGTGTTGCTTGCATTTCTATGTCGTTTCCGGCGGTTGTATTATTTTGTTCGTCTTCGTCTTTAGTCATGTTGTACTATATTATATGTGGTATGTCGATAAGTGAAGATATATGATTTTTACGACAATCGAGGTGAAAATTTATAAAGTACGAATAAAAATATATTATCTATATATAGGGTGTGTCCAATACGTTAGTGAAATTCAAACGGAAACACAAATATGTAAGTTTAAAATTATTTCAACGGAACCCCGATTATTAGAAATATTAAAAAAAATGTTGTGGAATATATAGTTGATGGTAATTTACAATAATGTAATTAAAATTAAAATAAATCCAAAAAAAATAATAATGTAAAAAAATCTTACTGGTGTGTTTAAGATAAATCCGTTGATTGTAGACAAAAGTTGATTACAGATGTATGTTAATTTTATCAGCTGATATTTATTGCTCTGCTGATACTCTAATCTTCTGGTGTATAATATTGATTATAACTGTTTGCTGGTTATGATTTTTCTTCGTTGAATTATATAATAATTAATTATGATGTGTATGATGTTTTGTATGTATATTTATATGAATGTTTCGTTGATATGTATGTAATATTTAAATAAAGTATCGTACTTTATTGTTGTAACTATATACAGTGTTGTTTCACCTTGTAATATTATTTATGATGGTTACGCAGCACGTGCTCGGTCAAGGTTGTTGTTGCACTCCGCAAAATATGTAGTTGTCTTTAGATTCCTATAATATTAGAATGAGGGCAGTGATTTGTTCTACTTTTTTAAATTGGCCGGTTATCGGCGATACGTACCAGATTCACGTATATTTATAAAACAATGTATGTTATAAATATTATAATTTGAAGATGGCTGCTTTCCCACGTGATCGGCTTCTTGTATACTGCAATCTCGAAATTTCGTTAGATCACTATAAATTTTTACACTTTATTTGTGAATGTTTTTTTTATATTTTATAATTTTATGTTGTTCCGCGTTCAATCGAGCGGCGTGGTCACCAATATAGTGGTTCCAATGTTCTGTTTGATAACCACTATTTATTTTTGATTTAAACACTATGATTTCTGTTAAATTTTATTATTCACAAAAGTAAATCTTAATATTATAGTTTATAGTACAATGTTAATTATTTTACAACTTTGTTATTTCCAAATATTTAAAGATTATTTCCATCACTATATGTTCTTTCCGAGAGGAACGAATGTCAATTAAAATATAAAATGATAATCAAAATTTAGCTAAACAAATTTTCATTATGTTGGTATACCTACATATTTGTGTTATGATTGATTTGTGTTCGTTATGATTGATTAAATGAAAACATAGATGTCCCTATAGGCGGTAAGAATGTTTGACTTATCTTAGTCATACTAAAACATTCTTACCCCTACAGTGTCTATGATACCTTATATAAGAAAGATATCTTATTTAAAGCATTACAAATTATTTTTGATACAGAGATAGATGATGAAGATGGACAGACGATTGAAGAGGAGTTTGACAACAGCGATATTGAAGTGCATTGAAAGATGCAAATACTTACAGATATAATCAGTTTCCTACAAGAAAAAGTTGAAACTAAACTTGGACATGAACTGCAGCTAATATTGGATATAAAAACACGGTTGGAACTCATTGGCCGACATGTTGAAAATTTTATTAAGATTTGCGGACCAATTTGCGATGTTCTAGAAGACTTCAGTTTATTAAATTTTGACCTATAAAATTAAACCTATAAAATTAACAATTGAAACCGAGCAGACGCAACGCTATGTACAGCAGACTTGGTTATAAACTTTATGCATTCAAAACTTATACTTTTAAACAACGAAGTTAGTCGTAATTTATTACTTAATTTGCAAAACAGGATTGAAGAAAAGCTTAATCCAGATGTCACGAGTTTAGTAAAATGCCTTAAAAATTGTAATACTCCTCCTTTAATACTTCTCCTATTCAGTTTTCAATTGAACTACGGCAAGGATTGTATCCAACAAAATAAACCGATTCAGAATCAGCCTACAATGAAAGAAGAACTTAACCTTTAATTAAAAAAGCATGTGAAAATCCCCGAAGAGAAAACAAGTTTTCAACATCTTGGAAAGGAATTCACCTAATTTAAATATACTGGAAAGCGTACGAAATATTTGCAAAGGTTGTACGATGCTTTTTGCATAATAAAACCCACCTTAACCGAATCGGAAAGAGCATTTTCAATATCTGCGAAATTAGTACAAAAATAAGATACGGTTTCGGAACCGTATCTTATTTTTACAAAAATAAGATAAATAAGAAGTTTTAAGATCTAATCTAAAAATTATTTTTTTGTTTTGTTTAAATGAAATGTTTTGTGTATTATTGAATTTATTTATTAACTATTTGGTTATTTATACTTCGTTTAAATAAATGAATTAAAAAAAAATTAAACATGAAAATTTTTGATTGTTCTACTATGTTTGTGGGATATTAATATCATGAACAGATAAATATTTTGCAACCATAAACAACCTAATATGGTTCATTTGAAGCAAACTTAAAGCGAACCTTAGAAGCTAAGAGAACCTTAATACAATCAATATAATTCATAGTTTTAACAAGTGTTTATTATTTTTATTAATTTTTTGATTTCAGGGATATCAACAAAATTATTTTCGCACTGCAGACTCCCGTCATCGAATACAATGACGTTGATCAGTTTTGTCTCGCTGTGGCAAAAGAAATAAAAAAAAATGCTGCCAAACGAGCAGTGGCATGCAAAATTTGAATTGAAAATATTAGTAAGCACATCATATCCATCATAATTTTGTAGCTTATGCTTTTATATCTTAAATATTTATTTATAATGAAGAACAAAGAATTGAAATGTGTTTTTTTGTGATATGTTTTTATTTACTTAAACTTATATTTAAACTATGATGTATACAATGCATTGTCAGCCCATGGTAAAACATCCACTTCTATGAAATATATTTTAAAATTATTTTTTACCTGTGGGTCTATTGTGGTTTTCCCTGGGAATTAGGAATTGGGGAAAAAAATTCCTTTGTAGCAATTTTCCCTAATTTTTTTTCCTAATTTTACAAAAGTGTATTCTGGCAGTGCTGGGAATAATTTTTTGTGAAAAGAATTTTAGTTTAAATGTTCACCATATATTTGTAATATAAATGTTAAAAACTCAATAGTAAATGTGAAAAAATATTGCTCTTATTACAAATAAATTTATTTAAATTCATTTAAGGTTTTTGTTAATAAAAATATTATAAATATATTAATCGTAAGTTATTGTTTTAATATTTATATTTTACTTTTTATCATTTAAATATAAATTGCCGTTTTTTTTATAAAAAAACGAACAACATATAGATGCGTAGAATAGCACGTTTCATCGATGATGATGAAGTGGAATGAAAAAAATTCATTCGTCTCCAAAGAAAATGTTTACGAGACGCGTCAAATCCATTTGATGTTATTGAAACTGAGGTTATCGGGCTGTATAGACTGCCACAGGAACTAACCTTAATATTATGCAGCCAAGTAGAAGGGTTCATGGAGGAAACAAGCATTCCCAGAAAATTTAGAGTTCTTATTGCTCTAAATTTTTTGGCGGAGGGTACGAACAATTTACATTTTATAATTAGTTTTATTGAGAATAAATAATTTTATTTATTAAAATAAGACGGACAGCAATCACCATGTCCCAGTTTCTCAATCTTTAGTAAGCCGTTGCATTTCTGAATTTTGTAAAATTGTGAACGACAAATTATCTGAAAAATAAGTACAATTTCCAAATACTTCGGAGAAAATTAACAAAATTAAGCTTGGGTATAGTAAATGTTTAATATGTATTATTCTTAATATTGATATTTACTTATTTTTTTAGATTTTACATGTGTGGTTTTCCGGGAGTAATTGGTAGTGTCGACTATACACATGTGTCCATGTTTCGTTCACCGTATGGTGTAGAACATGTTTATTTAAATAGACATCTTTTCCACTCAATTAATGTTCAAATAGTAGTATCACCAATATTTATAAATATTTTGTTACAGAATTGTATGATAAATTATATATTTTTAATATAGATATGCGATAGTGACTTAACAATTGTAAATATAAATGCTAAATATGGTGGTTCTAACCATGACTCATCGATTTGGCGGAAATCATTAGCAAATGCACATTTACATAATAAGTATGACAACGGAAGTTTAGGAAACTCATGGTTGATTGGCTATCATTTGATTGGCGACAGTGGCTATCCTTTACAACCATGGTTAATGACACCAATAGGTCATCCCACAAATAATAATGTAAATCGTTATAATATTGCTTATCGTAAATCTAGAAATTGCATTGAATGGTTAAATGGTGTGCTGAAATCAAGATTTTGTTGAATTGCAAAAGACCGGTGTTTGAAATATACCCCACATATGATGGAAGTAATAAATACAAGTGCTACATTACCTAATTTCATCAAATTTTATAGTTATAATGATGAGCACGATAACGTAGCAACAGATAACACAGATAACTTTGAAGATCATCTTGATGTTGAAAATGATATGCTTGCGGTTGGGCGACAAACAAGATCTCAAATAGTTCAAAATTCTTTTTGAATCAATTGAATTTTTCAAAAAATTAAGTTAGTTAATAAAAATTAATTGGTATAAAAATATATGAAAAATATTATTACTTTTGCGCCCTTTGCTAATCTAATTCTAGCCGCGCAACCATTACGTCAGGAATTCGTTCAATTTGAATCGCTTTTTTTCTTCTGCAGCAGCTCTTCTATTTGCGCTGCTGCTATTTGCAACATGGCCTCAACTTTTTTTTTCTATGATGTTGGCTTGTTCCAGCAACTTATCGCGTGTATATGCTGATCCTCTAAAAAATAAATTTAAAAGAAATTAATGCATATTTAATAAAAACCTTTTGTAACAAAAATTAAAGTTTATGTTTTAACTAAATTTATTAATTTTTACCTCTAATTCTTTTAGCCCTGCGTGTATTACGAATTGTAGGAACAGAATGAGATATAGGTACAATGTTTGGCACAATTTCAATTGTATTGTTCAGCATTGTTGTTGAATGTATGGTTGTTTCTAGCTGGAAATTAATATATATATATATATATATATATATATATATATATATATATATATATATATATATATATATATATATTTATAATTCGTTAATAATATTTATAGTCAGTTGTTTTCCTAATCCCCGCTCGTTTACGTTTTCGTCCCCCGCTACTGAAACATTCGAAATTCATTTAATATGCGCTGTTCAACGTCGCTCAATGGTCCAGGATGCCTTGAGCTTGATAACATCCGCAGGTCTGTGCGATTATCATACTCTTTAACAAATGCTCATTGGCTCCTTGCATATTTTCTAAAAGAAACATTTATTTTTAATTAATTTTATTTTTTAAATTTAAATAAAATAAATACATATTTCATGTCGATCCATGCTTTCCTCCACTTCTCACTATTTTTGCTGGCACCTCCCATTGAGTTAAGAATCCCTGCAATTCTTGTCCATTCCTCCTTTATTTTGTCTTTGCCATCAATTCCTGATAATCTGAAAATAAATATATCATATATAAATATGCTTATTGTGTTATTTATATGCATAAATGTGTATTATATAGTTATACCTATCATTCGCCAAATCAAAATTTCCCTCCATTTCTTCGACCAATCTATGCTTTTGGTCCTTAGTGATATGTTTGCCCTAAACGTATGAT
Organism: Tipula confusa; assembly: GCA_963556175.1. Classification (NCBI taxonomy): domain Eukaryota; kingdom Metazoa; phylum Arthropoda; class Insecta; order Diptera; family Tipulidae; genus Tipula; species Tipula confusa. The sequence goes on from OY744476.1 coordinate 120,737,564, forward strand.
AAAATTTAAAAAAAACAGAAATTATTAATTAATCAAATTGATGTTAAAAAATATGTTAAACACATATAAAAATTTTAAACAACTAACGTAGACGTTGATATATTTTGTGGTTGCAACTTACACATTCACGCGGTATGCACATATTACAATTAAAGTATAAAACAAATAGAATTTTAGGAAAACGGCAGGTTAGATTTATACAATTAATTTAAGGTAAAATAAATGTTAAAAGAATAACATAATAATTTTAATAATAATAGTATATAATTTTTGATTATATTCCCATATTTTCCCTAATTACACTTTGTTCACTCATGATAACCACTATATGATAAAAAATAAATAAATTAATTTAATTTTTTATAAAATGTAATTAACTTTTGTAATTTTTCATTAAAAAATCGAAATATATTTATTTTTTGAACTGCCTTCGTCAAAATTCATGAAAACAATAATCTTTCCTAATAGTATTTCCTCAAAAAAAAAAAAAATTGGGAAATACAAACGTCAAAACTGCAATAATTAGGAAAAAAATTCCCAAAAAAATCTTTTTCCTAATCGCCAGAATCAACTTTTAGTGAAATAATTTCAAACTACTCGAAAAATGTCAAATTTTTACCTTATTCCCAGGGAAAACCAGAATAGACCCAGGGCATTTTCTTTAGAATTATTTGCAGCCGAACGCCCGCCCTATAGCAAATAATCATTTTTATTTATTTATTTATTTTCTTATTTATTTTATTTATTTTAAATACAATAAAGACAAGTTGTCTTATTTAAAAGTATATAATAACACTCTACAATTATTAATTAAGAAATTTTAAATAGATCATAGATATATTACTAACTTTATGGGGATGAATTTGGATTGTTAACCATCCCCATAATATTTCAACTAAAATAAATTCAATTAAATTAATTAATTCAACTAAAAATAATTTAATCGATGATTTATGGTTTATTTAATTAATTTTAATTAAATTTTATTAATTTTTATAATTGGAATTATTATTATATCATTAATGAATCACAATAATATTTATTTAAATGATTATTACTTAAACATCGACTAAATGTTAATTTACTAACTGCTTTTATTCGACTCTAGTTAATTTCTAATGGAAATTTTCAATAACTGTGTAAAATATTTACAATATAAAACTATTATACATTTTAACGTTGGTAATATTTTATCGTCACAAAAAAATTACCTAAACTGTATTTAGAATTTAGAATTTTGATAATTTAAAATGTAGCTAAAAAGTGGGTACAATCGCCACAACTTAACAACTAAAAACTAATAAATAGTAAAAAATAAAATTTAATCCAATAAAATGTATTATAAACTAAAATAAAAATAAAACATAATAATATTTATAAAATATGTTATATATTATAAATTAGTAATCTCATATAATTTTTCCCTTCTCTTTCGAATTTAGGATGATGGAAAATGAAATAGTGTTTGAAGGAGCAATAGGTGGATGTTCATTTGGTGTTACAAAAAAAGAATTAAGGCTGCTAGTGACGATGTTGATTCTATCCTTTCATAAGGTTCTGTAATAGATGTATTTCCCCCGTATAATGGTATTTGCGCACCATTGGGAAAGATTGTGTTCAAATAATATTAACTCTCACATTTTGCTATTTTTCAACAGATATTTAATATGATGAATTCTTATCACTTTTAGTATCTCTACAGTAATGTTCTCATCTACAAAAAATTTAAAAACATTTATAATAAAAGAAAAACAACGATTGTTTATTAATTATACCGTAAAGATAATGCAATAAATGGCTTTGTCCCCATTGATCTAAAAGGAATTTTAATTCAACGTCGTAAACTGGCGATGTATTTTAATTACAGTCAGATACATCAAAATGTGGTATATTTTTTAAAGTGTATTCCGCATCGTCATAGTCTACGTTGTCTCCAATGATATCTGCTTCATTACTAGACATATTTTCTTGCAAACAGTAATATTAAAGCATAACTAAAATTAATAAAAATTGAGTAATTGAGAACAATTACCTATTGCGTTTACCTTTTGCGGTTTTTGTTATTGTAATAGGTGGGCCAATAATATCTTGAAATTTCAAAATGTAATACTCTCCTAATTGTTCTGGGTCTACTTCATACGCAATGAAGTGCTCATTATAAACCATATTTTTTAGCTGTTGACAAAATAAAGAGACCTCACCATGTAACTTTATTATATTTATTATGCAGTAAACTGTATAATCTTTAAAAAATTTAGCTACATAATAGCCTTTCTGGAACGTTATTCCATTATATTCAATTTTATTGAACAATTGTATTAAATGGTGATGGATAATATTAATTTTATTATAGTATATAATACGATATTTTTTATATCGTAAAAAATTGATGGATAATATTAATTTTATTATATACTATATTCGTAAAAAAGCTATCCGTCTCTGCTTGACATCTAATTTTAAAATTATCACCACTATTTTTAAAATTTAAAATTTGATTTGCAAATTTTAATTGATATTTTTTTGCGATGGTAAAACAAATGTTTCTACGTGAGGTTATGTTATGGGAATATGTCATGAATTGCTTGTGTTTAGCTTCAAATCTAAAATACCCAAATTTTCGAATTGGTCCACAATGCCTAAGAATTGTTGGATAGTGCGTCAAAATGTGAAATTTAGGTTTCAACGAATCTTGAAATAGTTTAATGTACTGAGTGTGGTGATATTTTATTTTTTCTTTAAAAGTTAAAATCAAGGAATCTATAATTGCGACAAGATAAGATCTACTATTTCTAATAAACCTATAAGTAATTTCTAGACATCATCATTCGGTTGCACCAAATCACATATTATCAACGGTGAGCAGACATTTTAAAATGTTACTTTTTTAAATGATCGATTTCAGTCGAATAATTTCCGATTTCCGTTGGCCCATATTCAAAAGTTTGTTTTCTTTGATTTAGAGTGTCTAAAGTAAAATAATTCATTTTTTGGATGCTATAATCTAAAATGTGTGAAAGATCGTATTGACAAATCTCTTCAAATATAGCATGCATCGCCTACCACATCTAAGGAAGGCAGCAGGCGCGTAAATTACCCAATCCCAGCACGGGGAGATAGTGACGAAAAATAACAATACTTTTGAAAGATCATCTACTGCATAGTTTTGGGTAACATAAAATGATGGAATAGAATTAAAAGAAGTTTCATTTATAACTCCTGTTAGTGATGCATTGTCAAGCAGAATGTCGTTAGAATAATTTTCAATATTTCGAATCATACTTAGTTGTTCTTTGCATAATATATTGGCTTCAGTTTTAGATGCCTTTGCAAATGCGGCAAAACGATTTGCTGGAAAATGATTTGGTAAAACTAAAAGGCGAATTCAACCCTAAATAAACCTAGAAAAAGCCCTTATATAAAATAGACACGCGTAAGTTTTCCGTTTCTATGCTTAATAAGTAAACCATCCTGTTCTAAAACTTTTAACTCTTTGATTAGGGACTCTAAACATTTATTGTTACCATATTTCTTGAGGTCTTGCGATTTGATCACACAGGCTAAATAAACATTATCTAATTTAGAGGTTTTGTCAGTAAAACTCGGAAATGTGTAATAGAAATTACAGATGGAATGGGTTGAGGAATGTGACCCAAGAGGATTATTAATTTCGAGGCCGTCAGCGTATAAAAAATATGATACTAATGTTTTGCCGGGATATAAATTACATTTATTTTTCCAAATCGGACCTTGTACAGAGTTAGAAAAGTCATGTGGATTATTTGTGTAAATCTTTCATGTTTAAAGTATCTGATAAAACGTTTGGTTATTGTTCAAAAACTAGCCGAAACTGAGTTCGGATTGGTAAAAGAGAAGCTTTCACATCATTTTCTCCATGTTATAATTAACCTCGATAAACAGTTTCTATCTCAATATTAATTGTATAATCGTTAATATCGTCCATATAACCTGAAAGTTTTAAGGTTTTACAAAGTATAAAATCAGAACCACAGTCTCTTAAAGGGTTCCTTCAAGTCCTTATTTTACAAAGTTCTGTATGATATCAAGTAAGGGGTTTATTATCAATGCTAGTGAGTTTTTTTGTATATAATATATGTCTTTTTTTGTAAAATTATTATTTGAATGCAACGCAATAGAAAATTGTAAACCATACGCTAGAAGTTATTTTATTGATCGGTCTAGGCTATCATGAATTGTACTACAATTTGAAATAGGACTATTTTAAGGTGTAAATATTTGAGTTGTTCGCTTTTAAGAGAACGAGGTTCATTTTTATTGAATTTAATTTCAGATGTTTCCTTGTTTTTGTTATTTATAGTATTGTGTTTGCGTAAAATATGCCGTTTATAAGAAGACAGATTACTAAACAATTGTCGACAACTATCTTCAAAGCACCTAAATTAAATGTGTCATGCCCTTTTAAATTATGATGCTTTTATAAGTGCTAAATTAACATGTTAACACAAAGAAATTCATGTTTGCAAATAAAACAATGCATTTTGAGAACGATATTCCAGATATAATTTGATTCTGAAATAAATTAGAATACAATATATATACAACTGTTGCAATTAAAATTAAACAATTTCTAAAATAACTCCGTAGATTTCGATAAAACTGAAAGGAACAGTAATTGGTTGTTCTAATGAAATGTTAAAACAATAACCATTAAAAAAAATTCGTATCTGAAGGTTCTTGAAATAAAGGTACAATCTCAGCAGAACCATTTCACCATAAACCGAAATTAGGAATTGAGCGCGGGTCGTAAAAAAGGTTCAAACAGCATATATGTATGCACTTACTTATTCGCTGATTTTTTAAAATCTGAAAAATAGTTTTTTCTGAATGGATAAATTTTAAAAAAAAATTAATAAAAAAAGTGAGTGCGTGTTATTTTTACATGCGGTTAAAGTAAAACTTCTTTGGCTACTGTGGCAGGTGTTTCTAAAATGATTAAATAATATAAAATAAATATGTCATATTGAAATTTAGAGTGTTTATTGATAATATAATTTACAACACGTATAATAAAAATCCATAATTACATAATGTATTACAAAGTCAATTTAATTATTATCATAATTGAAATATGAAATGATAGGTTTATGATAACTAAAGTGAGAAATATAAACTTCACTCTGCAAATTTGCTAAATTTCTTGAAAAAACCGCATCAATTGTTGAACCAAATATTACTATTGAATCATGTGGACATGTATTCATCTTTAAATTTAATTTTTCTTTCAAAAAATCAATTAATGGTTGAGATTCTTCTGAACGGAAATTAACATTGAAATCTCAGGCAAAAATCATTGGTAACTCATGGTAATTACTATTTAAAAGGTCCGAACCATCAATTGTAAAGTGAAGTAATTGCTGACGAATACATTTTATAATGTTTGATAAAGTTTTATTCGGAGAAATGTAAAGAATAACGATTATCAGTGGTTAATCTTGCATATTGACACACTTTACTACAACAATGTCACCTATTTGTGAAATCTCATCGGAAAGTTCCATGAGTATAGTTGACGAAATATTTTGCATTATTGTTACATTATGAAGTATTTCTACAGATGAATGATATACAGATACACCACCAGCTGTGAGTTTGGTCGCTTGTATTGAATAACGCAATAAAAATCCGGAATATCGATTTGCTTTTCGTTTTTCATTCAAGTTTCGTAAAATAGCAAAAGTATCCAGATCAGCAAAATGAGCTCTTAAACTTTGACAATTAAATGTGAACAGTGTAACATCACTTATATTTGCAAGATTGCACCATTTATCCTGAACGATTATCAGCCGAGAGTTTTGAAGTCTTTGAAATTCAGTTTGTAAGTCTATTATTCAAACTGGTCGTTTTCTTCCATGATACAATTTTTTGTCATTGGTTTTAGTGACTATAAACAGTCCATTGATATTAGTAATACGTGTTAACGCGACATATAAAAGCTGTTGATTATACATGACATTTATTATATCCATAAACTATTTCGTCGAAAGTACCGCCTTGGGACTTATGTATTGTGAGTGCACAGGCAGATGCAAGTGGAAAATGATTCGTTTTTGTGAATATGGTTTTATTTCTATTCATTGGTATAGATGACGACCTTCGTAAAATCGACACTGCTGTCCAACTAATGTTTAAAGTTTGAATATGATGAGCAGCTTTTTTTCCTAATTTTCCCCCTATTTTACCAGGAAATTGAAGCCATAGACGGATGAGCTCATTATTGTCGTGGCGTTCTGTATATACCAATTTGCCAACACAACCGTTCAACCGTAAGCCATCAGATACGTCAATGTTAGTTGTAATAATGTAAAATTTTTGAAAAATTAATATTAATTCATATGGCAATCCTCCTGTGTCAATAACTGGCATTTTGTGAAATTGTTGACGAACGTATGTCTCTTGCTATACTAAGTGACAACCTACATACATATCTGTAGCTGTAGATACTACTTTGTTCTCGGCAAAACTCAGAATAGATTGATTTTATTCCATAACAGATTTATTCTCTAAGAAAAGTCTTATCCCATGTGGGCATGACTCAGCAGCCTCTTGTTTCGTAACAAAACCTGACTATTGAGTCATTAATTCAAGTTCATTTTCATTTAAAACTTCACCGTTTCCAATTTTGGTTAATATATTTGCAAAAGTAGCATCGTTTTGACGGATAACTTGATCTAGTTCATAAAATTGTAAACTGCGCCACAAAGTGGGCCCTGCAAGTCCTCTTTTAAGCTGTTTGTAAATAAGGGTTGCTTGTACTGGTGGAAGTTGTCGTAAATCGCCGATAAAAAAATATCTGTATGTATCGTTGTTCCGTCGATGGCCACAGCTGCTTTACCAGATGCACAAGTAATATGAGCATTTCAGAAATTGTCAATAGCAGAAAAACTGTTTTAAATATCCATCAATAGTTTTATTACAAATTCTTTCCACAGCCTGCTGGTCTAGTTAAAAATATTTTAAGAGTATTTCTGTCAGCTAATAAGAGAATATAAATGGCGTGCATCAACAATGCTTTCTGCTTATCGTTAGCCACACGCATGAGATTATTGAATTGTTCCTTCGATATAATATTTTCTTTTTTTTAACGATAGATCCTAATGCATCGAGAGTAGCTAAAACGAGGTCATCATTCATTTCTCCATTTTCACGATATAATTTTAAACCCGGATCTACTTCAGGTACAGGTGTAACACCATTATTATCGTCAGCAGCATCATCGTCGGCCTTCATCAACACGGCACAGTTCCTTACGTATGTCAATTGTCTTCTGAATGTCCAAAATTGACTCAAATGTTTTTCGTTTATTCAAGATCAGTTCTTCATTTTCATCGTACGTTTTGATAAATTTCATTTCAGCGAAAATGTAATTTTTTTCATCCCAAAATGGGAAATAAAGAGTAACCATTTCTCTTTTATATTATGTAAGATCATTGGTCATATCATAATTCCTGTATCTAATGATTCGCGGATTTTGATGTTTACAATAATCCCCGTTTTTTTTAGTGTAATGAGCAACAAATTCAGCAAGTGAAGTAGTTTCTAAGTTATAAGGCCTTTTTTCATATTTATCGAAGAAATTTTCTTTCTAAATATTAGTGCAGTCATCATTAATTTCTAATTCTTCCAATTCTTTATTTATTATTCTAATACATAAAGTATTAGAATAATAAATATCGATCGTCGTTCGATCGGCCAAACTGTTGGAACGTAAGCATTTTCAGTAGAGGCTTTTGACATCGATATTCTTAATAAAACTAAGCAGCTTCTTAAGTGGATATTTCAACATTATTAAGCAAATCGATGCTCATTTTTCTAGTAATTTCAACAATATTAAATTCTGGATGTTCATTCATAATATTAGTGATTTGTTGTTGTAAATTACTGATGCCTCTATTAGTCTTGTTGACATATTCAGCCACGTAAGTAGCACAAAAATATTCTTCTGTGATAAACTGAATGTCCATGTTTGATTACAAAAGATTAAAAATAAACGGATTAAAGTTATTGTGCCATTTTAAATTAAGCTCTCGTTTTAGAAACGCTCTTGGTCCGTTTATTTCAGCTCTTAAAATGTTGCAATATATATCATCCGAAGTTATGCCATTATCTCTGTAAAATGATTGGCGATATAATCTCATTTTTTTAGTAGCCACAGTATCTTGTTTATCTATAATAAAATGTTTGGAAAATATATTTTTGGAAATTTACACAATCAAAAACTCGTACTTACCATCAAATAGTTCTTTTTTTTTTTTTTTGTTTTTTTTTTTTTTTTGTTTTTATATAAATTGAAAGAATTGTCTTCAACTTCATCGTTAAATAATATATTCACTAATTAATCTGTTGAATATCCATAGAGCATAATATAATGTTACTATTTTATGATTTTTATATGAAAACTTGACACGTGAAAAAAATTATATTTCTATTCTTTAGCTTGCTTTATATTTTTTGTTAAGGCAGGTGACATACACAATGAATTTTTTTGAACAATATTATTTTTTCATTGTTCCTTTATTTTATTCGAATTTTTCAAGGTACAATATATAGTAACCATAATAATATCTAGTAATCATAGTAATGTATGACTGAAAATTATACTGCCGTAAACAAACTATACATTTTATACTGAACATCATTTCCGTCCGAAAAAGATTTGAGTTACTTGTCATATCGCGCCTAAAGAAGTTTTACTTCAAAAATCGTAACACATTGTCAAATTTAACCAAATTACACGAAATAATTACACGAAATAATAACACATGCGAAATAAAAATAATTTGCTAGCAATTAATAATGTAAAAGCCAAACACCGCATCGCGATTTATTAAAATTATTTCTTTCTTAAAAATTAAAAATGTTATTAGTACCACCGAAACCTATAATAATAGGCAAACTCATCGTGTAGCACACGTGGATATATACAAACATATAAATTTAATACTTGGTTTTGTTATAGTACCATGTAAAAAATATATAAAAAAAATTTAATTTATTCGTTACACCACAATAAATTAATTTTTTTTATAAATTAATAATTTTTATACCTCATAAATACTTAAAAATTGTGTATTTGCACAGCACACGTATTGGATGAATTCGGCTTTTAACATAAAAGGTTTTGGTACCACTCAAAAACCATAATATAAAAAAAAAATATTTTATTCATTGCTATGAAAATTTTTCAATAAATAACGCACACTATTATTTTCTATATAGGTTTTAAATCATCTAAGCACATAAAAAAAATTGTGAATTTTAACATTATTAGACTTTTACTATAGATGTGTGGCGTCCTTTATCACACTGTACGTTTTAGATTCATATTAACTAAATTTAATTAAAATTTACTTTGCACTTAAAAGAATAGCTGGGTACATCAACTCTTTTATTTAAAATAATTTTGTAAAATTTTAACAATCAAAGGCGCTATAAAAAAAATTTGTATTAGTAAAAAAAATTATTTTGTCTTAAAAAAAAATCAGTTTGAAAAAAGTTGTTCACGCCATTCCGCGCAATTCAGTATTTTTAAAAACCGTTAACTAAAAAATCTAAAAGATAACTATACATATTCGTTTTTCTAGTCGAATAAAAAATAAAGAATATAATTTATTGTAAAAAATAAATAAATAATAAAATGTTGAAAGTGTTTAATATGTGGTGAAAATAGGAATTACTAAATACCCACAGATGGTTTAGGTAAATCATAAAACATTATCTTATTAGTGATATTATTTGATGCAAATAATTTATTAAATCTTAGTGGAAACTATATATTCTGTTTGAACCTTTGCACATACAAGTCACTCGTATAATTTTTTTTTAACCTCCAAATTGTCAAAAACGAAAAAAAATTAATTAATCAAGCAAACTAAGTTAAATTCTGGCCTGTCGTTTAACAACCAATAAAATATACTTTATAACGTACAAATGAACCATAATTATACATGCACGACCAAATAATTATGAAATAGTAGAATTAAAATTAAAAATCAAAAACACGTGCACTTGTTGTAAAACACCATATTTACCTGATTCCTTATACACGAGTACACTTTTATTTTAAATATCTTGACTTTTTAATTTTTAAAGTTTTAGCTTTACTATTTATTTATTAATATAATTTTTTTTAAATCAAAATTAAAATTTATTATTTTTAGTTTTTGAAGATTTACGCAAAACTTCCTCAATTCAAAGTGGATAGTAGTAATGAGCTAGCTAGTGCTACAGCTACACTCTCGATTTTTTCCTTTCTTTTAACTCTTCCCGTTAAGAACTTCATAAATAATATGAATACATGTGTGGACTTTTGCATACATATTATGAACATATTTCACTTTTCATCAATAATACGAAAAAATTCGTATTTAATTAGAAATGAGTACTAATACATTTCACAATTTAATTGTGTAAGGGAAAGATGATATATAAATAATTTATATATCAATTCACAATATTCGTAATTAGATACAATTTTTCTCTTATTATCGAACTACAATAGAATTATGAATTAATTTATTCGTAATTTTAATTATGTTACGAATTTAATCATAATATGTATTTGCATAAAAAATCTTTTTATTTATGAGTGCAACGTTAAAAACAAAATTAAAAACGGTTGCTCGATTTGATACAATTTTAAAAATGAAACAAATTTTATGATTAGACAAATAAGTAGTGATTGGCGAGTTGAGTATTTATTTTGAGTTTCACATTTAGAGTAGCCAACAAATTAAAGATATGTGATCAGGATATACAGGTTATTATTTCATACAGGTTAAATTGTAATTCTGGTTTAGAACAAAAACTATTGTATAGAGTCCGTAGACATTTTGAACCACTTGTTGTGAATTGATGAAAGTTTTATTTTGATAGCCATCCTGACCAGTGTTGCCAAATGCGCACTTTCAGTGCACTTTTAGCACTATTCAATATTATTTTGCACTATTAAAATAGCATTTGCACCTAAGTACATATTGGTACTATTTCAGATTTTTAGCATCCAATTTGGTACTATTTAGAATTTAATGCCATCTATCTTTTACAATAAAAATTTCTGTTGTTTTAATTGCTCAAAATATGCAATCAAAGGAATAAAACTAACTCATTCTATATTATTATTCTATGTTATATAGTTACATGTATTTTCATATAATTTTGTAAAGTACTACTAAAGAAAGAGAGAAAGGTTGAGAAAAACGCGGTCATCGTTTACAGTATTCAAAATTCAAAGTAACCAAACGAATCTAAAAGTGTTAAAAGTTTTGTGTCGAATTTTATTAAAATTTTAGTAATTAAAGTTTAAATTTTGTATATTGTGGTGTACCGAAACAATACAATAATACGTGTATGTAGTATAAATAATTTACTAGCTGTAAGGATAAGAAAAAGTAAGTTTATTTATTAATATTTAATCATTTCACTTATGTTAAATAGTCTATGCATAGTGAATAGTGATAGACTATGCAAATACAACAAAATGTGAATTGATAATAAAATAAATCATATAAATAAACTCCCGGTTTGTGGCATAACCACCGACCAATTGGTGTCCAATGTTCAACAACATTTCGTGGTTTATAAATATAGTGCTAAAATTGCATAATTATAGTGTTTTCCTGTATCTTGTATTTAAGTTCTATTAGTAAAATTATTTTTACAGTTGATATTTCGCCATATTTATGTTGTACGATAAGTTTACGAAAGTATAAGATTCGTATTAGATTTCGAATAAGAATAGTACGAATATTATTCAAATATGAATCTTGTACTTTCGAATTCGTAAAAAAGATTCAAATTATTTATTTCCATTATTGATTAGATCACGCAAGTTTTAATATTTTGTAACGATGGAATGTCATTACCATATGGACAACGATAACGACGATTATTCAGATATTTCTGATAGCAGTGAGTAAGTTAATTTTTAAATTTATTTATAAATAAATCTTTTTGCACTTTAAAAATCAATTGAACTTTAAAACTCTTCCTATTTGTCTTAATGTTTAGGTCACGTGCTCGCATTGTTTCGCCGAAATTAAAAAAAAATTACATAAATGATGTCCCTACTAATTCTAAATCTAATAGATATGCAAAAGTTGCTGATAGCGTGCAGTAAGTTTTATTTTTAAATTATTTTTTGATATCTACCAACGGACATTTGATTAATATTATATTGCATAAATATTATCTTTGTTATGGTTTAGGTCACCGGTTTATGATAAAAACAAATATGTAACAGCCGCCCATGTCGAATCTAATCTTACCATAACTTTGAAAGATACCTATAACGAAAAGTAAGTTTAATATATTTAATTAATTTGTTTATACTTCCAATCAGATCATATAATTAATCATTGTGTATAATTTCTGGTATGGCTTAGATCTCACACTTCCGGTTTACCGAGCAAAGAGCAAATACAAACAATTGAATCCGATGAATATTCAGATAATGTCGAAATTGTTGCAATCGATGGCAATGTGTAAGTTTAAAATATTTAGAATAGTTTAGCTATTCGAAACTGTAATTTAATTTTTTGCAATATTTTGTATAGGCCAAAGTACAAAGGTTTACAAAACAAAATGTCAAACACGAAGAAATTATACAGAATTCGCGATGATTGGTTCAAAAACACAAAGTATCAAAACTGGGTTGTAAGAGTAGAAAACAATACAAGCAAAGTATCATGCAAGTACTGCAAAATTGCAATATATAGGTTAAAAAATTCATTTTAGATCGTCATGCTAGTAGTAAGAGTCATATCGCTGCGTCCAAACCATTTAGTGACAGGCGTCAACACACCTTAACCTCTCTCAAAACCAAATCTACTAATAACAACGGCTTGGAAACCTATTTATCTTTGTATGTAGGTAGCTTGCCACCAGTCAATTTTACCCACTGGACATTTATGTGATGTAATTAATTCAAAGTGCCAAATAACACCAGAAATTAAGCTACGCAGAACCAAATGCAGTAATATAATACAAAATGTATTAGGCGTACATTTTCGTGCAGATTTAAAACGCGACATAGGTAGTTCTCCATTTAGCCTATTAATTGACGAATCGAACGATATAAGCGTAATTAAATATTTGGGTTTGGCTGTTATGTATTTCTCTCGTCAACATAGGAAAATTGTTTCAACATATTTGGAACTATGTGAGTTATCAAAGTGCGATGCGTAATCGATTGTCTGCGCAATAAAGGACACGCTAAACAAATTTAATTTAGACATTCAAAATCTATTGGGATTGAGGACTGATAACGCATCAATAATGACCGGCATCAACAATGGAGTTCATGCAATTTTAAAAAAAGAAACACCTTCTTTAATATTAATACGATGTGCATGTCATTCGATTGTTTTAGCCGTACATCATGCCAGCAAATGTCTTCCGTTGGAGCTCGAATTTTTATTGAGAGAAACCTATAACTGGTTTGCTCATTCAAGTCTTAGAATGCACCAATACAAAGAATTGTATAAATTAATTAACGATGATGCAAATCCTTTAAATATCCCAAGAATATCTGATACCCGCTGGCTTTCTATTGAAAAGTCAATAAAAATCATTTTATCCGCATGGTTGGAGCTTAGTACGATGTTTAATATCGAAAAACATCAGTGCAAAACCGCAGACATATTAAGCAAAATGTACTCTAATGACATAAATAAAATATATTTTATTTTTTTAGCACCAATTTTAAAAGAAGTTTCGAGCGTTAACACTGCGTTTCAATCTAAATCAGCCGATCCATCGAAATTGTTAAATGATTTAGTAAATTTACTAAAATCACTAGCAAGAAAAATTATTTACAACATAACATGTGACGTAATTACAATGAATATAACAGACTATATAGATTGGTCATCGCAATTGGGATACGCGTTTGAAACAGAAGTGAAAAATTTACTTGAACTAGACCAAAATTCTATCAGAAAAAATTGCATTGTTTTTATTCAAAATTTAATAAACGAATTAAAAAATGGATTACCAGAAAACATTTTGCGGCTAAAACAAATGTACGTTATCAGTATTGATAAAGTTTTGTGTAAACATAAAGAGTCTATATTACCGATTTTAAAATGTTTTGAAACTGATCCTGGCGTCATCACTGAAATTGAATTTGAATACAACATTGATACAATTAAATGGCAGTCTACAACAACTACAGATTTATGGGTAGAAATAGATCAATATCGAGATGCTGCTGGTCAAAATCCATTTGAAAATATATCGAAGTTTGCCATAAAATTACTAATACTTCCTCATTCCAACGCCGATATCGAACGAGTATTTAGTCAAATGAACTTGGTGAAAAATAAAACGAGAAATCGGATGCAATTTGAAATGTTGAACGCTATTCTTACGATTCGATTTGGCCTGCAAAGATATAATCAATGCTGCAACAATTATGATCTGCCAACCGAAGTGATCAAAAAAGTTGGTACCATGGTCGCTTACCATAAGGAAGAGGAGGAATTACCTATTGAGGAGTTACTAATTCACTTGGATTAGAATTTGTATTTGTGTAGCGTTCGAATCGAAACATGTTTTTTTATTTATGTAAACATTTTATTATATTTGGTATTTATTTGCATTACCTAAATCATGAATTTATATGTGAAATAATTTAAGTTAATTTTTTGTGATATTATTTTGATATGCTTTAGCTATTCAGTATTTTATTATATTTTATATTTATTGGGTTCAGATTTACTATATATAAATTATAAATTTATATAAAATTGGATCAAATGGTTATTACCATTTTGTAATATTTAATAAGATTAAATCAATTAAAAGACTGAATTTTGCTAAGTAAGAGCGTTTAGTATATGGTTGTTATTTAATTAAATAAATTGCCGTTCTGCCTAACCAAATTTCATTTTATACCTAACATTAAATTTGGGAGGGCATAATTGAGCATTATTATTTTGTAAGTTATTTATCAGGATACTGACTTTGTACCGAAATAAAAAACTGGATTTTATTCAAAATTTTGTTTTTTTGTTGTAATTTTACGTAAATATTTTTTGCACTATACACCATCAATTTAGCACTTATTTGACATTAGTTTAGCACTCATCAACAAAAAATAGTTGGCAACACTGATCCTGACAGTCGATTGATTTACACACACTACGGTCACTAGTACAATATGCAATTAACTAAATTCTATTTATAGATCGCATGCGACCGCTGTTTGATAATTTTTATGATTAAAATGTAATATTAAAAGTTTACATGGGGACCGCATGAAACTGTAACAATAATAATAATATGATGGTTTTCACAGAACATTGCCGTGCTTGCTTATTGTTCTAGAGACCGAGAAGAAGACAAGCCGTACTCTATCACCGAGGTGCGATCGTCACCTACATCGACCGCCATCATATAAGCTCAATATCATCATTTGAACGCGGGTCAGGATTATAGCCTGGTATTGTTGGAAAAACTAAATTAGTATGGATTAGATTGCACAGATGTGAATTTTACGTTTATTTCATCCGCACTAAAGTTATGTATTGGATTAGTTTTGTCAACCACCCCTAAAATCCATAAATTTCTCCAAATTTCTTTTTGCGATGAATTTGGAGGAAACATTTCGTTAAAGTAAGAGCGTTTAGTATCTCTGCAAATCCTGTTAGCAATGTTACGCAACCGATTGTATGTTAGCTTAGACTCAAAAATGTCGACTCTTTTCCAATTCGAATAAGATATATCACGCTCTAGAAGTGCTCTAGTCACATGACGATTTAACCATGCCGGAAATTTACTACATTTAGATTTATGTTTTCTTAAAGGTACATGCTTAATATACAAATTGGATATAAATTCATTCAATTTCTTAACTTGCTAATTCAAATTAGGTTCACTATATATGAAAGACCAATCGGTTTTTCGGACATCATCAAACAATTCAGCACAGTTAATATGTTTAAAAGACCTATAAAATGAAGATAATTCAACATGTTTTCTTTCAAAAGACGTTTGATAACATTAGAAAATTATATTATCTTTACTAATTGCCGGAACACTAACTTGACTGGCACATTATGCACATACATGCAGACACCTCCATGACTTCTCATACTACGGTCGTTACAGATAAGCACATACCCATTAATTTGTTCTTCTGAGTCTGTCTTTATGAAAAGGTTGCAACCAAGTTTACGAAGCACAAATGACATCGACGGGGACATCATTTAAGATAAACTTAATTTCATCGAGTTTAGCTTTATTCTAATTGCTTTGTGCGTTGAAATGGCATACATTTAATTTAATTAGTTTTAAATTGCCGCTTTAAGTACGATATTTGTGTTATCTAAGTTCATGAAACCACCGTTTATACTACTTGACATTAATGATTTGACGGCAATTATTACGGAACTTGCAGTGAGAGTAAATTAGGAAAAGTTTGCTGTAATTTGTTATTGATATTAAGATAAATATAAAGAATATAAACTCTTCTGTTAGTATAAAAATTCAACTTGATTACTAACCCAGAAATTAGTACAGACATTAAAAATGAAATAGGTTGTGTTGTAGATACAGATATATTCTCATTATTGACAATGCAGATTTGTTGCATAGACAAACTAGTATTATTTCCTAACTTAGCACTGTGGTGGTTTCCGTTACCTCTGTTATATGGTGATGTCGAAGCTGATGTAATCGAATTCGGTGATATTTGTAATTCAGGTTGTATTGGTGACACAAAAGTGTTCTCGATATTATCGCGGACTGTATTAGTGTTTGATAGTTTGTCATGCTGAGTTTTATATTTGAACAGACTTTCAGCTATTACCTCATTTAAATGGTTGATTAATTTAATTAATAATTGTGTCGAGTGATTTAACAGTAAAACAAATATCTATCTCTTTTTAAATATTATATTTTGTTTTTGTAAAGATTTGGCACTGTTTGAATATAGCGGAATTTATTTTAGTCATCATTATTTAAACCATCATTACAAAAAATGCGTGATTTTGACTGAAGGCCATTATGTGATAAGTTTAAATTACTCAATTTAATGTAGGTTTTGAAAAAGCGGAACTTGGCATACCAGTTAATCAGTTTTACTACAATCGTTGGTGTTTGTGATTTACGTGAGTTGATATGATTAACCGAAAAATATCATTCACTATAGTAGGACCATCTGGAATAGCAAGTGCTTTACATTTATATCCATTACAATGTCACGTACACTCATGGTTTTTTTTAAAGACATCATTATTAACCATATCACGTTCTAAGCAATCTAGACGATCATGAAAAACAAACACTTCAGTTTCAATTTTATTGAGTTTACCATATAACTGTTTTATTTCACTACACACATAACTTTTGGCTGTATTTAATGACTTTGTTACTTTATTGTAATTAATTAAAATAAATCGAGTTATATTATCAAATTAATTAAATAATTAAGAAATTAGGTTGTCTACCCACACAGTGGGACTCGCCATTGTTGTAATTTTGAGAACACAATTTTTATTTCCACAGTTATAGTATTTAACTGGACACTATTTCACCTAGTCAAACTTAATTTACAATAAATAATATTACAATAAGTAAATAAAACACCATTTTAGAATAACTTAACAAGAAAATAATAATTAGCAGAATAAAATAAAATTTTATTTAATTTTACAAGATAAAAATTTGAATCTACT
This sequence comes from Tipula confusa, assembly GCA_963556175.1. Classification (NCBI taxonomy): domain Eukaryota; kingdom Metazoa; phylum Arthropoda; class Insecta; order Diptera; family Tipulidae; genus Tipula; species Tipula confusa. The sequence goes on from OY744476.1 coordinate 120,755,281, forward strand.
CATTAATCGCCATTTGCAAAAAGTTCCAATGTCTGAATGTCATTGCATTCAGTGAAAATATTTCAATCATCTTCTGATGACATTTCTTGTCTCCACCTTTCAGTGGTTATTTATCCGTTAGCGGTTACGTTGTCTATGTATCCTTCCGAGCAGTAAAATGAATTTTCAGTTGTGTAAACAAATTGTGGATATAAAAATACGATGTAGTCTCTCTTTTTACTAAAATTGGCCTTCGATCCCCCATTTATCGGACAGTACTCCAAAAGTATTCTCAATCACTCGTCTGGCACGTGAAAGTGGTAATTGTAGATTGACTGGTCCACGGGCAAATCTACAGATCGACTCCTGTCAATAAAAGGCCGCATCAAATGTTTTACCAGAGGTAAAGCCTCATCGTCAACATTCCGTAGGGTGCCTTGATTGTTGAGCCCGGTAACTAAGTTTCTTTTAACTTTCTTGTAGATTAAACAAACAGACCTACTATTCCGGAAGGCCTAAAAATGTTTAAATTGTCAAGCTACAGTTAGATTTAAAGTAAAAATTGTACCTTACGAGTAGGCTGGCTCGGTCACAATCTGCGATCCGATCCTAAGCGGGTGGAGAAGGGATCTCTAAGAGGAGAGCCGCCATTGGCAAACGCAGAGCTCGCTGTCGGCGACGATGGCTCCTCGGAACCTAACCATCGGGAACCTAGCCTAAATGTAAACGTTCTAGAAGATGTAATTGTAGAATTCAAGAGGAAGGGCTAAACCATCCCGGCATTGTAACAAACGCTCACGGCGGCGTAGAAATATTGACCGAATCTTGGAGTTTAGGTTTGCTGATAGAGAGATCAGGCAACAGCACTGGATAACGTGGCAAGCATGTTTAATAAAATAGCAACAGTAATAAATGAATTTTCCCGAACTAAACCATTTGCAATTAATTCTGACAAGAATTCATTTCCTGCTAATTTCGTGTAATTATTCAGTTCATCTACTTCTCTAAGTTACTTCGATTGGGAAGTTTGGGTCAACAATCATTTCATCTTGGTGATTAATACGATACGAGTACATAAATTATGCAGCCCACATGCACTTAACACAAGTAATATGATCAATTTTTTATTAATATTCTGAAACCATTGGAATCTAGTTTTTACAAGCCCAAATGGTTCTTTAACAATGATCCGTGTTGAGAGGTGTAGTTTGTTGTATTGGGCATTTTCATTTAAAAGCCATTTAAAAGTCTTTGGATTGGTTAAATCTCCTATTAAAAATGCTTTAGGTAATATAAAATATAAATACATCTTGCCTTTCACATAAATTATTAAATACCTTAGAATGCGGTCTTAGAATCTTGCATAGAAACAGGCTTTCCCACAAATACACTAGTAAACTTTTTTTGGTGATCAACTGTTACTTGCATTTGTATGCTGTGATATTGTTTTATGTTGTAGTAGTCTTCTTGATGTTTCAGTATCTCTATGTGAGTGCAATCTATTGCTCCGATGACATTGTTGATTAGTTGAGTAACGATTAGTTGCATTGTTTAGTAACGGCTTACTTCAAAAATGTTTTTGTTGTGATCCAAATTTGAGCAAGCATTTGTTAAGATAAACAATTTTTGTGATAAAAAAATATATAGAAAATATAAAAAAATAATGGATACTATTGAATCTAACGAAAGTATAAGTAATGCGCAAAATCTCACCACTGAAAAGAATTAACCATAGTATCATTATCATATGATGGGGAACAGACATTTTACGAAACCATTTTCAAAAATTGTTTCAAAAGTTGATTAAGGTCTCGATTATTTTAACATTAGGATCTGTTTTTCTTAATTGCCTGTTTTTCGTGATTTAATGTCGTATTAAAAATTGTTTTTCGCTGATTTGTATTCTTTTAATTTCAATTTCGTTTTCTCTGTTTAACTGTTTTTCTTGTTTTTTTTGTCAAATTACGTTTCTCGTTATTTGTATTTTACTAAACCGTTGATTTGATAATTTTTAGGCCTTTTTATTTTCTTCGATACTTTATATTGTCCTATGTTTGGGATCTGGTATAAACAATCATATGTGGATTAACTCGAGTAGTGTTTATATTTCTAACGGTAGCAGCATATTTTTTTAAATCATCGTATCGACCCCACTTCTGTTCGTTTTTACTGACAAAGTGCCCGAACTAGAATAATTAATTTGACCAAACTGTAATTCATAGCTAACGATTCCAGTCAAATTATAAACAGTTTCATCAAATTTAATACTTGGTTCAATCTGATTTATTGTCAATATCGGGTTATTTTCGTTAGGATATTCACTATATATGCATATTACATTGCCGTGTCTCTGATTTCAAGGACTCATTTTATTTTTGCACACCGGGTAGTCCTGTGATAAAACTTGTTTGCAACAGTGGCGCTGATTTCATTTACTTTGCCCTTATCGTAGCAGCTCAAACTTCCGATACTGATGTAACCTACTCGTTTCCCTTGATAAATATCTTTACAATTCAAGCAATACTGTTGACTCAATTGGTGGTTGGCTGAAATCGTTCAGACTATATGTTGAGGGTAATTTTAAGAGATGACCTATACTTGTCTCACTTCTTATTGAATTTCGTTTGCAAAACGGAATTCAGTATTAAGTGTATTCAATAACATATATAGATATAGGTAAATAGTTAACAGCAACTTATGGTTGAGTAACTAATAGCTCTAATCCCAAATCAAAAGAGACCACTATTAAAGTTTACTCGAGTTGTTACCATTTAACTGATACAATGGCTCAAGATATTAAAGTGAATTTTTCTGATCAGAACACTTGATGACCATCCGTCAATTAGCAAAGTTATTAAAGAAATTTTAGAATTTTTTTCATGATTTCTAACTATGAGACCATCAAAGAAATATGGAAACATTTTACAGTTATATTAATGTGCAAATATATAACGAATAACTTACAACACGCATTGGGTTCGGTTACAAATTTGGTAACTGCTTGTCCAACTGATATAAATTTTGAACTTGAACCCGTTATTCATGATAACATCGATACACATAGAGATAGCACAAGACCAATTTATATTCAGTCCCCATATTTTAGAGATATGAAAGAAATTATAAACGAGTTTAAAAGAGGTGATACACATTCTCAAATTAATAGTGTGTTAAATAGTTTTTACCATCTTAAATTCCTATTCTTGTTATTAAAGAAATATTTTACATAATTACCTATGTGGGGTGGTATTTTTTACCTATGTGGGGTGGTATTATAGCTGCCCACCAAAGTTGGACGATTTGTGAGAAATATGCATGATCGAAATGTAGCAGTACATCGACAAATTTTGGCATGTGTACCAAAAAGACAGGTAGAAACTCTATAAACCTCGATTTATCCCATCCTGTCAAGTCGAGCTCTGATGACATAACTCTAAACGATTCACAATTATATGAATCCGTAAGGAAACGGAAAAATAAAGACCCAACGACACCAAAAAATAAATTTTCATCCTTTTTTAATTTAAATAACATAAAAGAAATGCAAGCACATTCACCACAGGAACGTACAATTGCCACTTTAAAATTATTAAGTCAAAACTTAATAAAGAATTAAAACCAATAAAGAATTCAAAACTCCACAGCGCCCACGTAAAATAATAAAAAAGTGATTAGTGCCTAAACGTAATGCAACTTATTCATCATTGCTAGTGCTTTAAAATGGGAATCAAACATATGATTATTATAGAAACAATTGTGGTTTTGATTCTGCAATACAGACAATGGCAGAGGCAATCAATATTTTCGGGATGACAGATTGTGGTATTAAAGAAAGCAGAGTTTACTTATACAAAATTTACTAAAAAATTCATTAAATCTTTCTTGCAGCGTTCGAAAAGGTATTAATTGAAATTTTTAAAGTTCAAAATAATTGTGAGTGCAATATACAAGACGTCGCCGGTTACATTTTAAAAAGTCTTTTCAGTCTAACCGTTGAGTTTAAATGTCAATATTGCGAAAACCTGGTCAAAGAAGAAAGAAACTTCCTATTAATAAACACCTTTTGATTATTATAAGTTGGCTATACGAATATTTTTCCAAATATTATCGGAAATATGGTATAATTACATGGATTATAAATCAATTTACTTTCTTATTTTTAATTTATTTCACATCAGCGCCACTGTTGCAAATATTGTTTGTTAGTTCAGTATTTGTATTCAAATTTGAAATTTTTTTAATAAAAAATGATTTATTTTTTTGTTCAAAACTTTGAACTGATGATAATGCGTTTGAATCAATATTATTTAGTATACTCTGTTCTGTTACAGATGAAATGTTGTTGAATTATGTTCCGTTACATTGTTAAAATTATGTTCCGCAAAATTTATATGATTGTCGGGGATATCTGTATTAAGTGTATTACACAACTTATCATTAAGAACATCAACATTGCTATTAAGATGTATCATATGTAAATCATCAACTTGGTTGCAAGTGTTACCGCTTATTATCTGATAGCGCCATATATTATATAAACGAATCCGGTTTAAATAATTATTCTTGACACAAAGATGCTTATTTGTGTTATACCATTAAAGTTCGAAGTAGAAAACTTAACACTTGCAAACGACCATAGTTCAATGGCACATTTCACTGAGTTTACGGTAATCTCGCTTTTGTTCCTTTTATAATTTGATCTAGTTTTATTTTATTTAATTGTTCCATTTTAAAGTAGAATTATCCTTACGAAAGCCGAGGTCGCATATTTTTCAAAATTTTCAAATTTCATCAAAATGGTATTGTTAATCAGAATGTCCTAAAAGAAAGCAGTGGTCAAAAGTATAATATACAAAAACAACAATCAAAATAAAATCACAAAATTCCGACCACCGGGAGAAACGCAAAGATTTATTATTACGAAATATAATCCATTTACGCACGCAGCAAAATTTGAATATTAAAACCGAAACGTAAAAAAAATTATTTTTTACTTTCTGTACAAATTTTTATTTCTACTTGTGTTCTATTAAATATAAATAATTTGTTATCCCATTTTATGAGTTCTATTTGACCAATTTTTATGAATCGTTCAACAAAAACTATTGTATGGAAAATGGTTTCGGAAATTGCCTGCATCTTATGATAATGACACTACGGTTAGTTCTTATCAGTACTCCTATTATTCATATGCCATACACGGCTAAATCTGTAAATCTCTGTGAGCCGAGCTAGGCCGGTTAACATATGAGCATTTTTATAGTTAAAAATAATTGTTTTCTAAGTATTAAGATGTACTGAGTTTTAAAATCAGAAATTATTTTAGTTATATTGTGTTTGTGCAAAATTTCAGGATGAACAGGCTTTTATTGATTTTTGTGTTGAAAGTCTTTTTATGGTATTTAGCGAAGACGCACATTATAATATTTTCATATAACATTATGTATAAAACGTGGTAAATTATATTATTTAACGACCTTCTCGGTTTAGCGGTACCATCTTAAAATGATAAAAGCTTGCTGTAATTATACGGTGGCTTTTTACCTCCTGCTGAACCACTAGCAATGTTCTTCTTTGATCGGGTATAACTAGTCTTTGCATTATCCCATTGTTTGCGAACTTTTAAAGTGTTGGCCGTGCTGCTTGAAAGATTTATAATATAAAAACAAAGCAAATATGGGTGAAGTATATGAATAAATATATGTACATTAATAATACCTTTTTTCACTTCATCCGAGATCTTATTATTTTGTTTTTAAATTGACTGTCCTTTATGTTCCATAAAGACAGCCGGACCCGAACAGCTTCAATAATTAATTCTAAAATAAATAATTTATACAGTCAAAAAATATCACAATCAGTATTTATCGATTAACATACCAAGTCTGGGTTCTATTTCGTCTATTTCGTCCCGCGGTTGACTGCAGCTGACAACCAAATCATCTACAAGGCGATGGATAGTAAATTTAATAAATAATAGATGTAGTGTTTAATTGTTAATACATACCATAGAACTCGTTTATCCATTGGGTTTTAGCGGTTGAGGCGATGTTATGATGACCTCCTCGGGCGAAGTTAATTGAAGGCTCGCTTTAAAATAAAATGTATAAATAAAATATGCCAACACCTTGGGACTAACTCTAAAGAAAACATTTCTTCGTATTCGTCGTCAATTTCACTGAAATTGGAGTAGTACTCATGGAGCGTTCTAATGTTGCTACTCACGTTATGCCTGGCATCCCTCACTAGGGATCACAATTTGTCTGCCTTATGGAATAAACAATTTTAATTTTAGTAATTTAATTATCATATTTTTGTCGAATAAATATTAATTTTTATAGTATTTATTTGAACTACACAACTTAAAAAATTAAAATTCATGATCAAAAAATATTCCATCAAATAATTTAGACAAACTCACCGAAAATATTCATTTTTATTAATTACTCACACAAATTCACATATTAATAATTTTATTATTTAATTAATAATTTAATTTAGTTCAACAATAATATTTAATCTTAAATCTTCCAATTAAAAAACACAAAATTTACCATATAGTTCTTACCGCAGTAAAAATCAAATTGAAATGAATTGTACTATAAAAAATTTAATGTGTGTGTGCGAGAAATATTTTGTCTCAAGACTATCCATCAGTTGTTTGGAATGGTGTTATTAAATAAGGTTTTAGAGCGTATCCGGCATCGCCTAAGATAAATAACATTAAAATAAATTAATTAAACTAAACCTTTTGCCTTTTTATAGAAATTATGTACCTAACAACCAAGTATTCATTTGACCATTGTCAAGACTCCCTTTAAAATTTGTATCCGAGTCGCTTGAATTTAGAATAAAGGAATCATGGCACGATCCTGGGTGATTACTATCCACGTAGGTAATTCGCATGCGATCATCACAAACCTAACAAATACTATGTTCATAACAAATTACAATTACTATGAACATTACTATGTTCAATACCAAAAAACAATTAAAATTAATCATAATACTTACAATCATAACATTTAGGCTATAGAACCTTTCCAGTTCATATAAAAATGCCTTTCTTGTTTACTGGGTGTTATTATTTTAATGTGCGTCCCGTCGACACAACCAATCACTCCAGGGCAACCAACTTTTTCGAAAAATGAAAGTTTGATGCGTTCTTTTCAACATCAGTTGTTGGAAAACGGATGTACTGGGGGCAAAGTTCTTCCTCTAACACATTACAAACTTGGCTTAAAATTTTCGAAAAAGTTGGTTGAGCCAATCCAGCGACAAATTCGTTGCCTGCACCCATTTGGTAACTACCTTCCGCAAAAAATCCTAAAATGACTGACAATTTAACAATTGTCAGTATCACGCAAGACCTAGTTGTCAGATTTAATTTGGCTTCGATTTTTCTAATAAAAATGTAAATCCCTCTTTGTTCACTCGAAAGTATTTTAAGAATCTGAAAAATAGCACAATTAAAAAACATGTTTAACAATTTTTCATTGTAATAACTTGGCAGCTCCAATGGATTACAGAAATCTCTTAATTGTCTACGCTTGACGGCCATATCACAGACACAATTTTCGGACTCACTATCTTAATAAAATAGTTCAACAATACTTATTGTATTTATTTAGTTATTATAATAATTTAACACACAACACTCACAAAAACAATTCTAACACGTTAAACTCAAATACAAACCAAAATCATTGAGTCATATATATTTTAAATTTCAAATTTTCGTAAAATAAAGAAATTATTTAGTGCTGCCCGATAAACATAGCAAAGGACATTTTTCTTGTCCCGTCACTTGGATCGCTAAGGGAATACCGGTTATCACTTGAAGTGATGTGACAGTTGTCACTTCATGTGAAATGATACGACTAAGGGAATAGGGGTGTAAATGTTTATTGTTTTTAAGGGTAAATTAAACATTTATTTACAATTTAATTACATTTTATTTAAAAAAATTATATTATTATTTCACAGTCTTCTATTATTACATCTTCAAAAACACTATCCATAGCTAATTCTAACACATCTTTTTTTATCATTGGTTTGTACTGGGTGATTGCAAAAGTTCATAGTTATGTGACGGGTTCCTTTAATAGTTTTATGGCCGTTTCATTTCATAGTTTTGCGATACTTTTATTTTTTTGATCGGGTTGGAATGTTTTATGCTTGATTTGGAATATGTAGTGGAAATGAGAGGTTGAAGTTTGGATGTATTTATTGGGGTTTTATATTGTGATTGCGGAAATGATTCATCTAGGTTATCTGTTAATGGAGAAGATGTAGCTGGGGAACTTCTGGTAAAAGTAGAAGTAGCTGTTCGATGACGTGTTTCCAAGTCACGTTCATCTATATTTTGTGGATAAGATGAAGCTATTGGTGACTGTAATGTAGGTGAGGAAGTATTTGAAGTGTTTCAGGATAACGAGGCATTGTGTAATAAATGATTTTGAAATTTCATGTATTCATTGGGTATGGAAAGGAACTGGACCTGCAAGGTGATGAGGGTGAGAGTGTAGCTAGGGGATATTCTGGATAAGATAATAGTAAATGCTCGTGGGCGCGATTGCAAATATGAATCTGATAGCGAATGTGTTATGGGTGAGGGAGTAAGGGTTTGAAAATGACGAGGCATAATGTTGTAAATTTTGAGGTTTTAATACATTTTGAGAAAGAACAGGTGTTTGATATTTTGATTCCAAGTAAATCGGGTCGCTTATGTTTTCCGAATTATATGAATTTAATGTTAGATACGTTATAGGTGAGGGAGTATTTGAACGATTTAAGGATAAGGAGGTACCTGGGTATTTCTTGGATGATACAGTGATTGTTAAGGAATGTGGTTTGAATGCCGTAGAAATGTAGGATTCGGATTTATATGTTGGAGCGAAATGATCACCGCTTTGTAATTGCTTCCTTTCCTTTATTGTTTTTTTTTTTCTCGAGGACGAAGATTTCCAGTGTTAAACGGTCGTATGTTTCCTCCAGTTTAATATTCTTCAATAAACTACACAAATATCTGCAGAAGTCATCCTCTTTTTCAAGTGGCTTTTTTGTTTGTCTTGATGCTACATAATTCTTCATGAACTCTATGGCCTCCATACCACATGTCTCAAGGGGGTTGGCTTTGTTTTTTTCTGTTCTGTAATTATATTTAAAATAAAAAACGTTACTTTCATGAAATCCAAAATGTTTTAGAAAAATTTGTTTGCACATAAAGTTATGACTGTGTAAAAAAACTAAAGTTATGATCATTACTAGTATCCGGATTTTTTGGTTCTAAAAAATTGCATTATGTACCTAAAATATGGTACTAAAATTAATAATTATTTTGTTAAAACCAAAAAATATGTCATTAAATAAAATAAATATGTGGCCCAAATTTAAAAAATTTTGGTATATTAATCGCCACTATTCATCAACTTATTTAAATAAATGAATAGTTGCGATTAATAAACCACCAAATTTTAAATTTTGAACACATATTTATTTTATTTAATGACATATTGTTTAAAAATAATTATTAATTTTAGTAACATATTTTAGGTACATAAAGCAAATTTTCTAGCACCTAAATATCCGGACCCTAATCATGACAAAATGAAATCTTGTAACACAATGGTCCAAATCGACAAATTTCCGTATTTGGCAAAAAAAATCAAGAAATTTCTTGGTTATTTTTATTTATTTTTTTTTTTTTGGTTCAAGCTGTCAAAATTATATTTGAATTTTGAAAATATATCGTTACTGTTAGTTGTAATTTAAATTAAATTAAAAAAATATTGTTAAAGTTTTTTTTGTGTTTAAATAAATTAATTTAATATATTTATATAAATATATATTTATATAGTAGTGAAAATATTCTGTTTTGTTTTAACTAAATATTGATATTTTAATAGTTTTACTTTATTTTTGTGTTCAAATAAATAAATATACATATATATACCAATAATAAATAACCATTTAATATTTTATCATATTCATTATAATTATTGTGTGTGTATATTAATATATCTTAAAAATGTGGAAAAGATACGCCACCGAAATTTTAATCGAGGCATATGATCGAGGCATCTTTATATTCGGATATAAAGAGTATTCCACAAGGCCGACGACAACTATGGCCTTGTATAAAAGAATACCTTAACTTAAAAAATGTGGTAAGTATTTAGTTTATAATACATAATTGTTAGCTAGTACGGAGTGACGTGAGTGATACATTATATGAATGAACTTGTAATTTGCAGGGCTCTGACGAAGGGCTCCGAAGTGAGTTTTACTCATTTTTTGATGGAACCACAGTAGTTTTCGAAAAGTGGCGGGGTGTATTTTCCAGGAGCTGAAGGGATTTTGTCAATGTTTTGAGTTTCACAACTGGTTTCAATTTGGATATATTCATCGACAGGTGCTTATTTTGGTGACAAGTTGTCACCAAACAGTTGTTGTGGTTTTGTTAGTGGGTGAGTGAGGGATGTCGGATTTTTACAGATTACAAGTTTATTCATATCTTATAATACATATCCAAACTTAATAATTAAATCATACTAACTTATTAATATTATTCTTATTTTTTAGAAGTTTTCTATTGGGCAAGTTAACTCTAAATGGCGCAATTTGCGCCATTTAGAGCTGTATAAAGCAGCTAAAGATAGAATGAGGACTAGTGGCGAGTCTCATTCTACTTTTAAATTTTTTGACAAAATTGACAATACTTTGGGCGATCGACCAGCACAGGCCAGCTCTGATGTAACTTAATGATCTAATGCATAAATTGGATAAATTGACAAATGCCTTCAATAATATCGCTAATGCCAGACGAGATTTTGGTAGACCAGAACAAAATAATTAAAACTTTATTTTATTTTTATGTTTTTATTAATTTCTAAAATTAAATTTATTTTATTTATATTAACGTCTTTTTATTATATTCCTTTGAATTAGCTCCAACAGTTGTTCCTCTTGTCTGTTGGTACCAGCGTGGCCTGATTCGCGAACTCCCAAAATATTTTGTTGTACCTCATTTCCTAATATGTTGGATTCCACGACATCCTGCCTATCAATGCACAAATTATGCAAACCACAGGCACTTAACACAAGCAATATGATGAGCCGTTTCCTAATATTTCCAAATTTTTTCAGTCTCCGAAACCTGGATTTTAATGGACCAAAGCTGTACCAAAATCCGTGTTGAAGAATGCAGCTTGTTGAATTGCCTCTTCTCATCACTAGTTTCTTCATTAATTTTATATGGAGGAACTAGCCATCCATAAATTTTCGGATATGCTAAATCTCCTAACAAAAATATTTTTGGTAAAATATTATCTTCCGGCCTTTCAGATAATTTTTTAAAAATATCTGTCTCAGTACCTTCGCATCATGTATCGAACCAGGTTCTCCTACGAACACGCTCGTAAATTTTTTTTTTTTTGATGGTCAACAAACATAGATAGACTTTATTTCTTTCGGAACAATTGTTCGTATAACTGTCTGTAATAAAATAATAAGTTATTAATATTTGCTATTCTAATTTTGTTTACAGTATAGTTGCCAACAACTACTTGAAGAGTGGATCTAGGTAACCTAAAGTGTCGCTGAAACTATATTTCCGTGTAACTTTCGACTACACTTTAAAAATTTTCGATATTGTTATGCTCTTCATTAAATAACATTAAACAAAAATCATCGTCCATTTCACAACTTGAAAAAATGTCTTATTCCTGGAAAAAATGTTTTGCGTCTTATTCCAGATAAATAATTACTAAGTATAAATATTGTTATTACAAATAGTTACATTGTTTTTGTATGAAGTTTTAATTTTACAAGCTATTTTAATTTTTATTTGAATTAAAACCACAAAATATTAGTAGAAGAAAATAAACTTTTATAAATATTTGAAATTTTATGAATATTTGTGTTTAAAAAAAATAATATTGATGAAAGGGACAATTTCTTTATTTAATTACTTGTATAGAAAATTTATTTATTTAAAGATATGTCAACTGTTAAATAATGTAACAAGATGTATTCTTGAGCCAAATTTTCTAAATTTAAATATAAATGTTTTTAAACGATACCTCACAAAACAAATCTAATTTTAAAAGCGAAAAACACAACTTATAATTAAATATACAAACCTAAAATTGATATATAAGGTGTTATATTAGATATTGTAAAAATTGTAAATAAATTGTAAACAAATCGTCTATAAATTCAAATTAAATTACACAAACTGCTTGCGCGTCTTCGGCCTGTGTACACTGTGTATACAGTGTTTAAGTTCAAGAAAACTAAAAAATCAAAATGATAGTGTGACTTAAAGTTTAACACTCATGATAATAATAAAAATATTAATATTTAGTAAAATATTAATATTTAGAAGAGATCATGGAAGTGCCTGAAATTAGATGCGTAAATAAGGAAGGCAGACGAGAAAAAGGAGTGAAAATTTGTATAGATGGTTGATAATGTTAAATTATCAGCCATCTATACAAGGCTGTTTTTGGGATGTTAAAAATTTTATAAATATATTATCATATAAAAAGTTATTTAGAAGGCAAAGGTTTTGCAGAGGGTTTATTTTTAGGTAAATAAGGATAAATGAATCCGGAAACGAGCTCCACCATACAACGCTGGTAGGGTAAGCTGTTGATAATAGGGTAAGCTGTTGATAAAATTAAATAACTAAATAACATACATTGCTAGATTTATTTATTTATTATTGAACAAATTGATAGACAGTTTGTAGATAAAAGTTAGATTTACCTGTTTTTGATAGAATGCGTGGGTTAAAAAAGTTGGTGTGGTGGTATAAATGGGGACATGTAGTGTGGTGCTTACGATTCAGACAGAGAGAGAGAGAGAGAGCGATATAGGAGTAAGCCGTTTGCACCATTACCCATGAAGGAGGCTTTAATGCGTTTTTATTAGGAGGTTTCCCCGAATTATTCAGGCCTAATCCTCGGGTGTTAGTTGTTGGCTGTTTTATGTCTAAAATCTGAGTGTCTCACCAGAATCAGATTCAGACCGGATATAAAGTTCGTTGGCCGCAATTCGTAGCTCAGAGCGATGGGGTAGGAGGAGCCTTCATTGAGACAGGGACTTAGGATAGTATTTTAGATCTTGCTGAAGAGTATCATGCCATGTGAGACATGGGCGACGTATCTTCTTTGGAGCAGCAGTGTAGATGGAAGCAGCTCCAAGGAGGTGGGCTAAGCCTCGACGATGAATATCCCCAGTAGTTGATTCAATGGACCTTAATTCTTTTGGTGATTGTTTTACCTTGTAAGATATCCTTTACCCGGCAAGAAGGGGGCTTGTCATTACTAAATTCGAATAATTTTCTAATAAAGAAAAATTCGTATTGTCGAAGTCGACAACGCTGGCCGAAGTAAGAGCGGCGGTTTTTAAACAATAAGTCAACATTGGGACAATGATGGAATTGTACATTGTGACAGCGGTTTTTATAGGAACTTTATTTCGCTTGATGAAGTCTTGCATCTGGCGAACCATATTGTGAGCCTGGTGGCATCGAGTGCGAATGGTCGACTCAGGCGAGAAGTGAGATGAGAAGTGCCGAGGTATTTTAAGATATGGAGAGTTTTGAACGTTGTATTAACTAGGGTTACATGTGAAGGGGAATCAAATAATAAATCGGGGTCTCGAATCAGGACGAAACATTTGGTTGGAATAATTTCTAAGCCAGTAAATTTTAAACTTTTAATTAATTCCTCTAATATGGGGTCCAACATAGGGATAGTGCGACTGATAAGTAACACGTCATCGGCATACGCGAGAATCAACGGAAGTTAAAGATTAGTGCGCTGCTCTAGTTTGGGTTCGGGAAATTGATCAACCACAGTAAGTAAAACCTCGTCGAGAATAAAATTAAATAGTCGGGGAGGATATCGGACAACCTTCTTTAACTTCTTTGCTTTTCTTGCCAGTCTGAGTAAACACATTATATTCGATTGACTAGATAATGAGGAATATACTGCTGTAGGCAATCGGAAACTGTAGTTAAATCAACGGTATCGAATACCTTTGCTAGATCAATTGTAAAAATGTGTACTCGATGACCAGCACGCCACTCTTCATCAAGAACACGTCGAACGGTAAACATATGATCATCAGTGGATCGACTGGTTAAAAAGGCTGCCTGGTAAGAGCAAGGCAAGCATAAATACTGATCTAATCGATCTAGTAATAGTTTCGCATATATCTTATAGCCAACGTTGCATAGGGTGGTTCGTCGGTAATCTTCGACAGTATGAGTCTTGCTCTTTTTGGGAATGGGGATTTGAATTGTATCAAGCCACTCGGAGGGGAGATGATTGGTAATCCAAACATGCTCAATAAGTGTCTGAAAAGTTTGGCTTAAAACAGCAGGAGCATATTTAAATAACTCAATGAGAATTCCATCCTTTCCAGGAGCAGTCCCTGATCGTATGAACCCAATGGTAGTTTGGATTTCATCTAGAGTAGGAGGTTGTTCTAAGGGGAAATGGTATGTTTCTTCTATAAGGGTAGGCCATTCACCCTCAGACTTTCGTGACTCAAGCAACCATGAGGAAATAGGGATATAAATTAAAGAGGGTTTCTAAATGTTCCGTTTATATTGGTTGAAAAAGGAATTGTAGTCGATCAGTGGGCTTGAAATTCTTGAGATTAGAAAAAAACTACTGACACTCGAAGGACCTATGCTCGGCGTAAGCACTACTTAGACACCGTCTAGCATCTTTTAAATTTTGGTCGGCGACTTGATCTGCTGGTCGAAGGTTTTGAAAACACTTACCACTCTTAAAGTTAGCTAAGGCCTTTCTCCGTTTAGAAGTTAAAGGCGTCGTTACAGTAAGAACCAGCTGTGATGAAATGTTGAGACAGTTGAGAATTGGTCGGCCCAGAGAACTATATTGATTCTCTGAGAGCTGGTTCTGTAAAACCTCTATCAATGTGGACTGGTATTGATCCCTAATAGTTTTGTCTTGCAATAAGGCAAGATTCAAGATCCTGAGGTTGTAAGTAGGAGGAGGGGCAGAGGGTCTAGAGGAACTAGTTGAAGCACAATAAGAATTAGTGAAAGTTTTACGGTGGGAACAATTAACCCAGATTAGGCGATATCACTTAGGATGGGATGGAATACGTCAGCCTTAAGCGAGTTGACATAAAGATACTGACTGCTTTCTCTTGTCAATATATAATATCTATTTGAGAAAAGGATCGTCCGTCGGTCCAAGTAGAAATGGTTTGACGGCCTTTAGTGATATGAACGAATACTTTGGACATATTGACAAGTAGACCTAAGGAAAAACCGTTCGCATTGGTATCACTATGAAATAGTTTAGAGCCAATGTACTTCTGATCCTTAAAATCGTGCTTGCCAATCATGAGTTTTGAGACAACGGTCAATAATGGAAGACAAAAGGTTGAAAACTTTAGAAGATTGTTGTCGCTTAAAATGTGAAGTTTGGGCAGGAATGTACACGGCAATAAAAAGGACTTCCCCAATATCACGAATATGACCATGTAGAGAGATTATACTCCCAAAATAATATTTAATTCGCTTGGGAATTATGATTGAACTTTTATGAAGAAGCAATCCCACTCCTCTGCGGTGAGTAGTCGGGTCTTGAGTAAGATACCAAGTATAGTTCCTGGTTCGACCTTGGCCGTATACTCTAATCAATCAATTAATCAACCAAACCTAAAATTGATATATAATATCCGCACTAATATTAACGGTAGACACAAACAAATTTAATAATACCGGATTTTATAATTTGCGAAAATTCACTATTTGTCCACAACAATTAAAATAAAACTTATTCTGTTGATAACTTTGAAATTATAGTACTTTCCACTAATAAGACGCTATATAAAAAGACAAAACTATTTTAAACCAAAAAACAACTGAATTATTAGGTATTTTCTTCAAATCAAATCGTAGCTAACTAGATTTGTTTGAAAGATAAACGAATTAAAAATTTTCGTCATTGTTTTTTCTTTCAATTTGTGTTTTTTGCTATTGGAGAAGTTTTTCTAATTTATTATAAAAGAGCATTTGTTGTGATTAGTTATAAATTATAATGTTAAACTGAACTGATATACCTTATTTATTTAATTTTATTTATTTTATTTTTAATAAAATACAAATGGTTTTTTAAAATATAATAAAATACAAATGAAGGATTAATAAAGCCAGTCCAAGCTACCTTCATTATTCACGTAGGAACATATTGTGTCCCTTATTTTTATAGCAGCACTACCACCTACGTGCAAACTGCGAGATGGTTGGATGGATGAAATGTTTCCGTAAATTTCTTCCCACCATATTCCGTTATGCACCGAATGATTTGCGTCTTTCCAGTCAGTGTACTGTGATGTAGCATACAAATGTTTTAGATCAGTTTGGTGCCTTAAAAAATTGTACAGCCCAACGCAGGCCAGAACTCTCCTCCGCATTTTCCGGGCGCATGTATAATGTGGTTAGTAGAATCCGCTGTCGACTAACCAAAATCCCGAATGCGTTTTCTATAACGCGCCTGGGGATAACCGTTTATTGAAAACCTCTTTTGGTTTTGGGAGGCCTATTCCAGGGTAAGGTTCCATCAGGTAGGCTGTTAAAGCGAAAGCTGCATCCCCTAGAAAAATTTGGGACAATATTGGTTGTGTTTGGAAGTATTGCTGGTTCTGGAAGCACAAGTTTGCCACTACATAACCGCTTTCCAAAGTTTGAAATATTAAAAAGAACTGTAAAAAAATAATTAGGTAATAAGATCATTCTGCAATAATTATTTTACAAGAATATTACCATCGTCACTTTGGGAACCATAAGCCCCCACATCAACGGAAGTAAAAATATACTTTGGAATGAGCTTCAAGTACTCTGTAAATAAGTGTTGTAATATTTAACTCATCCAAACACCTTTGTGTGTTTAAATTTACAGTAAAGTGAGCGCAAGTCGAAACTCGCTGCTCAATAAGCTTCGAGAGCTTTCAGCCATTTGCGATTTTACCAAGTTTAATAGCATATCAAAAATGTTGGGTGACATTCTTGTATGGACAAAAAATTGGGCTTCATCTTGGTTTTTCATTTCTATAAATGTAACCTACAATAAATTAGTTTTGTTATACATACATAAGATATATAAAATCGTTTGCTTGTGTATTTATTACCTTATAATAGCCAAATTTAACTCTTGCGCAGTTAATTGGCCTAACCACGCAATATTTTTTTTTTGTTTTGGTTTTAAATCTTTGAGTCATTTTAGTGCCCCCAATAGTAAAAACATAGTCTCTAGATCTTTAAAATCCATTTCTGCTGTGTTTTATTAAAATTATGATTTTTTTAATTATGAGATATGTGTGCGTGATATAATAATTTTACTTTTTAAATTTGTAATTTAATTATGTCAATGACTAAATATTACAATTGACAAGTTATGTAATGTGTTACGGTTTGAGTAGCCGAATCTTAAATTTTCCGTAGAAATTTAGTTTCGTTCAATTCCGTAAGGTTTGAACGAACAAGTTGTGTTAGACTCGCTGGTTAGCCCTAAACCATCCTAATTTTTATTTTTTTTTTATATGTGAAGTTGAAATTAAGTTTTATACATCAAGATTATAAATTAGCAAAAAATGAGAACCATTTTATAAATTAATCTGGCTTATTTTACTAATATGCAGATGTTCTTCGAGTTCTTTTAATCCGAAAGTGCTCGCAAATAGAAATTTTATAGAAAATCATCGTTTTCATGATGTTCTCGGGATTAGATTGTAGATTACATAATTTATGAGATACAATAAGAAGAAATAATCATTACAAAGTTAAATAATAAATCTAGTTTTTGAATAAATAACTTACTTAATTCTAGTTGTTTTTCTACTGCCATTCTAGCAAATCTATTAGTTTGTTAGTGAACAATAAAGTTCGTCTCGTAGGACTGAATTGGTTGGCTTATGTCAGGCTGATTGGTTGGCTAATTAAAATTCGATACCTATTTAGTATCTGCATTTATTTGAATTATTTCATTAATAAAATCAAAAGAAAGTAAATCTAGCGTTAAGGATAGTTGAAGTTGATTTACATTTTCTAATTTAGTGGTAACAAATTTCGCTTCCATTTCCGCAATTGAAATTGCAAAATAAACAAGAAATAAATAATAAAAATATATTTTAAATATACTATGCATTTATAAATAGTTTTAAATAAATGCAACTTGTGTATAACCAGTAATTTAAGCTGTTTATTAGTTTCTTAATAATCAAGTCATTGAAAGGAAAACTTAAAAAAAAAATATTTTAAACACATAAATAATAAAAATTTCAAAATGGTGGTTTAAATCTTTATCTTTGTGAGATTACATAATCAATTGTGTTTGTTTCGGGCTGGTTATATGTTAAGTCTTTAATTTAACTTGATTACATACTTTGAATCTATGTTTTGTGATTTTGTCGAAATAGTAAACTATAGTGCAATATGGATGGACCTTAACCTACGGGGCCTACTACACGCAAGCAGAGAACACGTGACCCTACTATATCTGTTGAAATTTTATTCAATTTAGAGCATCCAATGAACAAAGATCTATCGATGATGATGTTCTGGATGATATTAAAAATTTTGTTGTTGACAACGAATCAAAACGTAATAAATCGGAAATAGATACAGTTAAACATGAAATGACGCAGTTGAAAACCGAACTTCAATTCTTCAAACAAAAAAAATTCAACAATGACGTCAATCTTAGTGGAAACCCATATTATGAAGCAAACATTACTGCAGAAATGTTGGTTACCTCTATTAAACTTGAAAATGACAGCATAACTTATTCTTATATGCGGCATAATGGATAACGAGAGCAAACGCAATTGTATATTAAATTTGGGGATCTTGGATTTAAAGATTTATTCTTCAAGAAAGTGCGTAAAAATGGACCACTTTATCAATTGTTACTAAATTTTATAGCTGCGAGTAATAATCGGAAAGTTTACATCAACGATAGACTAACGAAATATAATTTAATTTTATTGCATCAGCCGAGGCAATTGCTCAAACAAAGAAACATTAGTAGCGTTTGGTTTCACAATGGGATTTTTAATGTTAAAATACATAAACGATACTATGCCAATATCAGTTAGCAACATGACAGCTATATTGAACAGTTTCGAAACAGAAAATAATCTTTGTTCAATCAATTTATGTTTATATATTTTACCATACACTTAATTTTGAAAAATTGTGCATTGTTTTGTGTGGTTGATTTCATTTATTCAATATTCAACGCAACTGTATATAATTTGTATTTTCTACAATCAGCCTCGTTACACTAGTCCTGCTGCATCAATATCGCTTAGAATTCGTGCATCAGACTTTTTTAGATTTGTATCTATGTTTTGTGTACAAAATATATTCATTTTAATGGCGCCTTTATGAAACGAGATTATTTTTAATTCAACCTATTAGCTAATTAATTCATTGTATTCAATTAAATCCCGCCCATTTTTGTCCTAATTTAGTTGAAAAATATACATCTTTTGAGCAAATAATATTGGTCGTACCAACATAAAAACAAAAAATTAAAATAATATTAGCAATAAGTATGCTCATTATATTGTTGTTTTGCTCGTTTGTGACAATTATACGCGCTTTTGGAAAAAAATTTGAATTTGAATTTTGAAAATTTTCACCTCATAGGATTACATGTATTAAATTTAAATTTGTGTATTTTTATTTCATTAAATAAATTTAAAAAAATAAATAATAATATTACAATATATATACATATATATATATGAACAATTCCACTCACTGATTGGAACAGCTATGGTTGTTGTTGTTATATGATACTGGCTCTCCGCCCTGGTAGATGTCAGGGTTGTTGGTTTTTGGAAGCTAATTTTTTGCGTATATGTTTTATGGCCCATATTATTCCCATTACCAGTATGCTCCAGAATAGTATGTGAATCATACTATAGTGGTGAATATGATGGAATCTATGATCTGCTAAAATGTCCTCAGACTTCTCCAATATTGCAATTTGTTCTTCAATATCGCCTGTTGGTGGTGTAGTAATTAAGCCGAGTGGATTGTTCATCCTTGTTCTATATATAATAAATGAGCTGAAATTTTGTAGATGAGTACCTCCAAATAACACTCCATGTGAACTATGAAATGCTTTTGTTATATTACTGCGGGATCAATGATTCGGCATCTCTTAGCATACAACCAGGGTCTATCCTTATTATGCCTGAGTTCTTGACGGTGTATGGCTGGATCACATGGTTACAGATTACATCGACTATACTTTCGTGTGGTACAACATATATCCATTGGTTAAGCCCGTGAAGCTTAATCCAATGGTTGGTTGCATTCATCGTCTCGCTACGGCATACAGTGTTGAGATTCTTGTTCCGTTGTAATATGGCCAACTCGCATAACCCTTGGTTGTAAGGTGTATTTCTAATTGATGAAATTCCGCATAGGAATTGAGTTGGCTTAAGTATCTGACAACGGCTTACATCATCCCTTGTCAATGTTACGAAATGTTCCCTGCGGTCATCTATGGCGAGGTATTCAGTTGACGTGACAATTTGTGATTGTGTGTTATCGTGATGAATATCGGGTACAGGAACTACTGACAACAACATGGAATCCCATGCAAATGAGAGCGGTATAGAGATTTCAATGATTATACCCTGTTGAGTTACTCTACTGCGAATTTTCATGATCCGATATATGTGACTGAGATCATGAATGTCGTGGCCTGGAACGGTGATGGAGGCTGGCACATGTTGACGAATCAATTGCAATTGCTGCTCTAATTGACGTGGTGCGAGAATTGCGGGGTGTAATATTCCATGATGTATATCGTAGACTAGGTCAAGTAGGGCCTGTTGTGTAGCCTGTAGGTTATTTAATATCATGCTTAATTCGAGAAACGCAACTAATACCGAGCGGACTCTATCCTCATATGTTCGATATTCTTGGATATGCTCCATTTCTTGTCGTAGTTGGTTCTGTCCTTTTATTAAGATGTTTATTGACGTGGCAGTGAGGTTTGCGTTGTGTTTCACCATTTTGACCGTGTTGTCAATCAAGGTTGTTTGATTTTTTTATCAGTGACAATAGTTCGTGCTCGTTGTTATTGATACTCTCAAATAGAGCCTCATATTCACTGGCTTCACGGTGAGTGAGAATCCCAAACATGTCTCCCAGTATGATGCCTGTTGAATCTCCAAAACCCCGTTTCACGCGATGTTTTTCCTTGTTGCTGCCTAGTAGTAACTCATTATCAGCAACTAGGTTGCTGAATTGCCATTGTAGCTGTTCCAAAATGTTGCAATTTAACCCAGATAACTCCTTACAGACTGCTTGTAGCTCATTGTAAGCCACCTTATAGTTTTTGATTTCTTCCCAGTAGCTGCTCATGTTGTATTGGATTACCAGAGTCCACTTCATAGCGACAGCTTCTAACTTGCCTATGTTCTCGAAATATATGCCTGTAGGCTGGTTGAACGGTTTTATTTCGATGTTGGTACTCACGAATCCGAACAAACAGCACACTGAGAGCATAGCTATTGCTATGTGGTTCATCCTTCCTATAGTTTTGGCTTGACGATGAGGTTGTTGTCTATGCGATGACTTGTTGTTCTCAGTAGAAGCTGCACTGGCATTCCTGGTGATTATTTCCTTCAGTGATGTAATTGGTTGTTCAGGTAATGCTTTTTCTAAATCATCATGAATAGGCAATTTGCATAGCTTGGTTATTGGACGTTTATATGTCGCGTCCTTACATTTAACTGTTACGACCCGCACTAAGTTATCTTTTCCGGCATGAGTGTCAAGCACCCGCCCCAATTTCCATCGTGTCACAGGTAGTTGATCGTCTTTTAGTAATACCAGATCATTTATTGTTAGATTTGGTTGGATGGTTTTCCATTTGATCCGTTGTTGAAGTTGGTGAAGGTATTCAGAAGACCAGCGCTTCCAAAAGTCTTGTGCCATCAATCAGGTTCCATCTTGTTCTTATTCCTATGTTGCTGGTGGTTGCCTGTGGCATCGCTTTAATACAATCGCCTATCAGAAAGTGCCCTGGTGTTAACACTGTTGTATCCGAAGGATCGTTAGTTAGCGGAGTTAGTGGGCGAGAATTAAGGATTGCTTCGATTTGAGTGGTCAGAGTATTTAGTTCTTTAAACGTTAGAGTTGAATCTCCGATCACTCTCTTAAGATGAAATTTCACCGATTTTATTCCTGCTTCCCATATTCCGCCAAAATGCGGGATGTGAGGTGGTATAAAGTGCCACGTTGTTTCAACACTGGCCAACATGGTTGCTATTGGCAAAAATATTATTATTTTGTCGTTTGCTCAAATTTATGTGAGCTCAAATGTTACTTTAAAGTACACTTTAGATTTGAAATTAGGCTAAATAATTCTTTAAAAGTGTGGTTAGAATATTCTATAACTAGTTCACATGAATCCACATACCTAGTTCCAACAATTTAATTTAACGATACAAATTAAAATCAACACTTCTCGTGAAAATTACGCTTAATTACAAGTGTCTGCCACTTTCCATTTTTTGTGAGTTATTTAATTAAAATTATTTTCAATTGTTTTATTTTTCTAAATATGAATATGTAAGTCGATCAAAACACGCAATCAATACTTAATAAGATTTCTCTTATTATAATTCTTTATAAATATAATTAATCATTACTTACTTTCAATTAAACTTTTAAAATGCATATAGCCTTTCCAAATTAAACTTTATCTTCACAATTTAAATCAGATTTAATTATAAATTATATTCAACTGAAATTTAATGGTTTTACGAATAAATTACTTAAGTACTCGTACTTATACCCATATTTTGTGGTTTAGGTTTAATTTGACCTAATTCAGTATTTTTAAATGATCAAGTGGCAGAGTGCGATCAAAATTATATGTACCTTTGAATCAGAGAGATAATGGACAGAAGTAAAATAGGCCAAATACCAGTTCACAACCCAACCTCGCTCGATTCTCCTTGCTTTAACTAACGAGGCTCTGGCGACAGTAACACAGCGAGTTATCCATCCATCGAGAACATATTAAATAAAGTCCTTACATACGAGCCTCTACCAACCTCAACATCCTTTAAAATTAAAAAGGTTGTGTGAAGTAGCTAAAGAACTACAAAGAATAAGAAACAAAGCTATACATTTAGAGAAAAGTGAATCTCAAGCAAAGACGATAAAAAGTACAAAAACATACTCAAAGATCGTAAAACTACGAGATTGCCACTTAAGGATGGTAACGATACCCCTGTTATTGAAAACATTATAATCCTTCGTCTCCGCCAGACATAATCATGCCATTACGATTAACGTACCATTGTGACCAAATTATCCAATATAGCATATCGTATGGTCAATGTACGATAAATCTCACATTTAGAAATCATTCGTGATAATTAATGTTCATGGAGTATAACCTCGTGCCATTCGATTTTTCGAGCAGTCAGCAGTCCTCATCAGAGGATAATGATACACCACGATTATGTTTTTTATCATCTCCGCTTTAAATAAGCAGCTCGAAATTGCAAAACGCATTGTCCTAAGTGGGCAGAATTTAAGTCAAAAAACTAAATTTTCCGGCACAAACGGTGAAACAAGTCGGTAACTCGCATAACTATCACCTTAAAATCTAAGATAAGTCTTCAAACAAAACATACTTAATTGACACTGGGCGGACATATCCGTCAGACCAGTAGCTAAGGATTTTTAAAACCCTTTAAGAATCAACGAATCAACTTAGATCTAGGTCTCAAACGACAATTCAACTGGTCATTTGTGGTGGCAGAAGTAACAATGCCGATCACTGGGGCAGATTTCTTGAACCAGTCGGGATTTTTTGAGCATGGCAGGTTACTAGACCCTCTAACACCGTTGTTTCCACTAACCGTTAAAGTGCATGACAATATACCCAATGTCCGTGTAACCAACTCAAATGTAATCAACACCCGTATTCTTCCACTATTAACCAAATTCAACGAAATCACTCACGAGATTCAGGCAGAAAAACCGATAAAATATCAAGTCACTCATGGACCTCCAGTGTTTGCCAAATCTCGACGATTGAATACAGAGAAGCTGCTAAACTTATTTAGGTCGTTTATCTCAAATGCGAGAAGTCAAGCAGTTCCCAATGATTATTTAAAGGGTAGCAAAAAATTATTCCAGGATTATTGAATGGTCTAAGGAAGCTAAAGAAGCATTTGTCCAATCGAAAACTGAGCTAAGCAAAGCTACACTTTTAGTCAATCCTTATTCAACAGCTAAATTAGCATTAATGGTTGATGCATCCGACACAGCAATTGGAGCTGCAATTTAGCAAATGAATAAAGGCAACAACGGCGGATGTCAATTCATAAAATTGTTTGTCAAAGTTATCAAGCACACAGCAACGATACAACGTATACGACAGAGAGCTCTTCGCTGCGTATTCAGCTGTCAAAAAATTTTGATATATGATTGAAGGTCGTTCATTTACACTATTTACGGACTACAAACCACTCATTTATCCGTTCAAGCAAAAAGCCAGCAGAGGCGTTACCAAGACAATTTCGCTACCTAGATTGTATAGGTCAATTTACGACCGACACCCAGCATATATCTAAATGTTATAACGTAGTCGCTGATACTCTATCACGGTTCGATAGCATCGCCTTGCATGAATATATCAATTATGATGCAATTGCAGATGCACAGCAAGCAGATAACAACTAAAAAAATTACTCGAATCATCAACCGAACTACAGTTTGAGAAAATTCCAGTAATATTCAATTCCTCGAAATTGTTGCTTTGTGATGTTTCATCAGGCAGAACGCATCCATATATTCGCAGGGATTTCCGTAAAGCAGTTTTAAGGCTTCCCACAATGTATCGCATCCTGGGGTACAAGCATCAGTGAAAACCATGACGGACCAGTTCGTGTGGGTTAATATTAAAAGAGACGTAAAACGCATGGCTCAGTATTGTTTTACAACACTGAGCCATGCGTTTTACGGTTTAAGGATTCATTGAGAGGTGGCACAGGACACTAAAAGCGGCTATCATGTGTCACGGTAGAAGAGATGGGATGCGAGTTTTACCAACCGTGTTGTTAAGACTTCGAAATACGTACCGCGAGGATTTGAAAACTAGCTCTGCGGAATTGGTTTTTGGCGAACAGATTCGCATTTCTAGCCAACCGTTAAGTGAAATCAAAGATCCAACAAATCAATCAGATTTTGTCAAGGAACTACGAAAGCATTTTAACCAAATTCGTCCGACTCCACCATCACGTTACTGCAACCAAAAGCAGCCGCCTTACGCCTGCAGCCGCCTTACGAAGGTCCTTTCCGTGTTGTCATTATATATCTCTAATATCAGCAGCATTTTTCAGCAGGGCTGTCACTCATTTTGGTTCAAAGCAACATATAGGTTCGCCTTAAAGGGTTTTAACCCACCATATTGCCGTGGCGTAAGCCATTAAGGGAGCTATCTCTAGGCAATATATTAATTGCAAAAAATAAAAATATCAGACACTAAGTTCAGTCACCTATGGTGATAAAATGTAAACAAAAAGTCTACAATTTCAACCCTGCAAATGAATTTTGTGGAGAACGGGATGAATAAAAAGTGATATGTTGACGTTTTTACATAACCTCAAAATAATTTGTATGAAGGTTTTTTATGAATCTTACATAAAACCTGTATCTTTACAAGAACTAAAAGTTGAAATCACGAATAACTTAAACTCAAAAAAATCTCCTATAGAACGAAGAGATCTTATCCATTCCCACTAATTCGATTTCAGAGAAAAATGTTCGACTATAGAACAAGTCAGACACAATTGAAGATATGCTGAAATGCAAAAATATGTTCCAGAATCCTCTTGGGTGTAGTAGTCTCGCAAGGTAGTAACCTGGGCCCAATTCTGTATCTCCTATATAGAAGATTTAACAAACATAGATGAAACACACATAGCAACATTTGATGATGATACTGCAATCGTGAGATGGCGAATTCAGCTAAAAAAAACAAATCAATGTTAACTTTCCAACAAGATTAGTTGGATGCCAATAGAAATGGACTCAAAGCAAATTCCACATGCAAATACGGCTAAATACTTAAGCATGACACTTGATATTATATAGCTTAAGTGAACTTAAATTACTTATTGATCGGAAATGGAACAGTTCTGAAGGAATACTAATCTTTAATATTGAAATAATTTTAAGGTTCTCTTGTTACGTGGCCCCAAATCAGAGAATTCGGATTTAACCATCCAAACAACGGAATGATCATCATTGACTAACATATTTGTCAAAATTCTCATAATTGAAATTAGTAGAAAAAATCAGTAGAAATGTTAATACTACTTTAGCACCTACCGAGGCCCAAATTATTAATATTACGCCAGAAAGCAAAAATTAATGTACGTTTTTGTTTCGTTTAGAATTAATATTTTGTTCATGATATTCATGATATTTGTTGATTCATGATCTGTAGATTTAAAATTTTTAACAAAACTCAGAATGTCATGAAAGATTTTAGAACACTTAGACTGTGTGCCATACTCAACGAAAATCGTCAAATTCGGTAAATTATACTTTTAGTACAAAATTTACATTTCATGTCGTGCCAAACTTCAGGTTAAATATTTAGGTTTGAAGGGTTAAAATCACTGCCTTGTAGGTAACAAATGAAACGTCAAAATTGTTTTTTTTACATTTTTTTTTGGTTTTTTTATATTTAGTCGAATAATATTCTCCAAAATGTCGTCAGGAAGTGTAGTCATAGCTGCTCGATATGTCTTCTTCATTACAGAATTTGCTCCAACAAAATAGGTTCCGTTGTCGGAGAATATATCCGAGCAAAGACCTCGTCTGGAAATGAATCTTTTGTAGGCGGCTATGAATGCTTCTGTTGTTAGGCTGCTCACCATCTCGATGTGAATAGCTCTTGTTGCCATGCATACGAATAGGGCGATGTATCCTTTGTAGGATTTGTTCCCTCGGCCTTTAGTAGTTCTAAGCTGGATGGGCGCTGCGTAATCGATTCCCGTTCTAGAGAACAGTCTTCCCGGCCTCACTCTTGATGATGGCAAACTACCCTTCTTCTTCCATTTCAACTTAAATCTCTATGTGTAAGTTATCAATTACCTCTATCTCTTTGGATAATTGATCTATTTTTAACTTGAGGTATTCTATTGGGCTGTTGTCGTTGTCCAAAGCTTCTTCGATGTGATCCATTTTCCGGTACATGTTCCTCATTAGCACATCTTGCCTCTTGAGCTGTTTTTGGTTGGTGTGTGACAGTTCTTTCATTCCGAACTTCTGATCGTCAAGCTGTAGCCGAGTCTCCTTACTTATTGATGGTGGCGGAGTTGGTGCTCGCCCATCATTTGACAATTCTTTATTGAGAAAGTCAAAGTGCTGCGGTTTGCCCAGACTAGACAATGGTGTTGATAATGCTGTTGGTGTTAGCGGTGGCGCATTGTTCAAGCGATGACGCATCTCTATTAGTAGTTTGTTGTTTATTTCAGTAATTGTTTTCCTTGTTGTTCTGTACTGGTGATCCTCTTTAATTGGAGGATCCATCGCTATTATCTGGTCGTCTACGGCAAGAAATTCGGAGTAGAGCTTCTTCAACTCGTTTATTTTTCTTTCGAGATAGGATTTTGTTTTTCGACTATCTCCGTCTTTATTGTAGTTTCTGGATAACGTTGTTATTTTTTCGCCAGTCTCTTCATTTTTTTTGCAGAAGATTCTCCATTTTGATGAGCTGATGATGATTTGAATGGTCTCCAATTTTTCTTTTTTATTTTAGAATACTGCCTTATTTGCCAATTTTGTTGTTTTGATGGCTCGAAGGACCATGAACAATTCCAATCACTGATTGGAACTGAGTGTTTATAAAAAACTTGGTAACTAACTGGTGGGGCCAGGCTAATTATTGAGAAACGCAATTCATTTGATAATTAAATTGAATCTGATTTTATTAATGCAAATACAGTTGTTATATATTGTAAAATTACTGCCGACATGGCCAAAATTACATAAACATTAATATTATTTCTTATCCGGTATTTAAATTACAATAAAAATAAAAATTATGACTTATCCGGTATTTAAATTACAAGAAAAAATAAAAATTATGACTGACTCATTTATATTCTGTTGAGCTCGTCTTAACAATATATATAATATATAACATAAAATAATTAATCAAAAGTAAGTACATAAAATAGAAAATAAAATATCTATGTAATTGGGTAAAATAGAAACTTTTTATTTTACCAAAAGTCATTGATTCGTTTGTTTATAAATTGTGTTTTTCTTTATAGAAATGACTGACGATTTAATTGTGGAAATGAATTTAGATGATCTAATAATAGAAGAAATGCAAAAGCCTGGTCGGGAAATCATTTATAAATTGGGACATCCCGATTATAAATGTTTGTCAAAAAACAGATTGTATGGGATACAATTGGTGAGACCCTAGGCGTTTCGCCAACAGAATGTAAGCAGCGCTGGAAACTTATAAAAGCCAAATACAGCCGGCTACGCTGGGCACCAAAAAGTAGTAGCTACAAAAAAGATAAAGATGGCCCCTTTTTAAGGTCACTTAAATTTTTAAAAGATGAATTTATCATTGAGTAAGTTTCGTTTTTCAATTTTTTTATGATTTTAATGTTGAAAGCAAACTGCAACAGATGTGGATTTTACTTTTAACCGTATTTGGCACCACTTAAGTTAACTTCTTTAGACCATCGAATAGCAGATGTTGTGCGTGGCACAGCTAATCTAAAAAAATATAAGTAGCATATTTATTATAAATAACATTAACTTAAATTTTATGTTTTAAACCTATGGAGAGCAGCCATAATTTAAATGATTCGAGCAAGTGGCTTCCCGATTCAGTATCCCAATCAACTACCGCATTACATTCCATAAATGCCATATCAGCCACACCACAATCAACATCCAGTCGACTAGCTATTTCAACTCCTCGCCAGCCCTTAACTGTAACCACCATCCAAACTTTATCGACACCACCCTCCCAACCAGTACCGATCCCACAACAAAACAGATACCAAAAACGAAAATTGGCTAATCCGTTTGGGCCTCTAATGAAGGAAGTCCTGGAAAACATGCAAGAAAACAGGAAATTAATAAAAGAAACCAACAATAAACCAACCTGTCTTCTAACATCTTACGCCATCTATCAGTGAGGATTTTAAAAAATGGCCGAAAACAGAGCAGACAAAAATAATTCATGAAATTGACATTTTAATTAATCAGAGGGAGAATTATTTGAAAAGTAATAATTTGATTTAATTTATTATTTTATTTATTTAGCATATTATGTAAATAATTTTTTAATTTTTGAATTTTGTGATAAGAAGCCATGTGATTTAATTTTTATGGAAGACAAATTTTATTTTTATTTATCCTCGTTTAAACTTCATAATTTTATATACTTAATGAATTGTTGTATGCTGCCAAGCCAATATATCAACTTCATTTAGATATTTTTTAAATGTATCCCGAATTCCAGTAGCCGTTCTGGTTGGATTATTAGCCCCTACTCGCTGAACATCCTGGATGCCAGTGCTAACTTCATCACGCCATCGTCCTGGTCGAAGAGTTTCACCACCGCCACTGTCCACTAAAACAGTGTTCATATACTCGCAAACCGTTTTGTCGCGGAGCCAGTTATGGAGAACTACCATAGCTTTAATGATTCCAAGCACGGTAATTTTACTTGCCAAAATGGGCCTTCTATAAATTCGCCACCTACTGGCTAATATGCCAAAGGCATTTTCTACCACTCTTCGTGCTCTTGATAAACGGTAATTATATACGCTTTTATCTCGTGGTAATGTAGAAGTATTCCTTCCTGGATATGAGCGCATAAGGTTAGATAGTAAAGGGAACGCTTCGTCTCCTATGAACACGCATGGGTATATATTATTATCACGTAAAATATCAGGCGGTGGCAAGTGTTAATCTGTACCTAGAAGTTCTGTAAGTTCTAAATATTGTGCTGTCTCCGATGTGTCCTGGTGCTCCAATCTCAACCATGATAAATTTATAATTCGCTTCTGCTATTGCAAATAACACTACGCTATGACTATGCTAATAGTTTATGTAAATGGAACCGGAATTTCCAAATGCCTAAAGAAACAAAAGTAAAATTATTATTAACATCACTCATAAAATAAGAGTTATTATTGTAGAACTATCGTGTTTTCCATCCATGGCTCCTAAGCAATGGGGGAAATTCCATTGTTCTTCGAAACTTTTTGCAGTTTCTTTCCACATAGTAATAGATGGTTTAGGGAAAACACGATCTCTTAAGGCATCCCACAGACTTAAACACTTTTATTTTATTATCACAGAGGCTGTACTCTGTCCCAATCGACACCATACTATCACCGCTAGCAAGGTAGCTAAATATAATGTTATACATTTAGTTTTAGATTTAGGAAATTTAAGAATGTTTCTTCATTCGTTAATCTCATTTCAGCCACAAGATTGTGGTAAAATCCTTTCCTTTTTATGCCACGATTGAAATCTTTAACTCCAAATCGTCTAGTCCTACGATTTTGGTTTTCATATTCTAAATGTAAGGCGACGACACCACCTAGAATATTTAAATCGTTATTTAAAGTTATAACAACGTCTTGTTTTGATAAAGACATTTTTTAATAATTGTACTGCTCGATAATTATTTAAAACGTTAAAATGCTACACATAATTGACCAAAGCCAAGCACGAAATAAAAATTCTGAACAACACAAAACATATGCAGCTGTAGACAAATTTATTTAAAAATTTATTATCAAATTTTTAGTGTTAATAAATATTATTCTCTTATATATTATTAAATTAAAATAATTAATTTATTAAAATGTTGTGTGATAAAAAATGAAATTAAATAAATTTTGTGCATAAATCAAAAATAAAAATAAATCTATTAAAATATATTGAATTTTTTATTTTGTTCATAAAAAACTTTTTTTTCATTTTGTGCATATTGTAAACATTAAAATATATTGTTTTTGTTCAAGAATTCAAAAAAAAATATTATTTAAGGAATTGTGACAAAAAATTTTATTCAAAACTGAAAACATTTTGTTTCTCAGGAACACTATAAATTATAGACAGTGATCACGTGAACGTAAAAGGGGGGATCAAGTCGAACAACTTCGTTGTCGGCTCCGTAACCTTTTACGGCACTAATATCCTACTGTTGTGCTGGTCATGTTTAAGGCAACATGTAGAATATTAGTGATCAGAAAGGGATTTTATCCATGAGTGATTCGCAATGTGTTCGTACTACCTCCACGTGGTGATTACCGGTAACCAGAGTTGACTCTGGGCTAAAGTACGGAGCTCGAAGAGTAAACCTTGAAAAAATCCCCTAGTTCACGGTGGAACAGCATATGTCTAAAAATGAATGGTTGGTGGGTGCCAACCGCTAAAATGCGAACGCGAGATACCTGGCACTTCCCGTTTTATTTAGCCTTCCCCTGGTAATGCGGAACTCTGGCAGGGGTGATCATTATTTCTCGCGCTACTTGTGGGAATTCAAATTATAACAATAATAAACCAGAGACGAGTGCCTCCTTTAAGGCACTCACAACAGTGGATAAGCAACTCAAAGCAGCAGCTTTATTATCATCATGTGCTGCATGTTTGCTATTAGCTGCAGCCATAAAAGCAAAAGAAACTGGAGTGAAAAGAAAACGAAGTTGCTGGATAAAGCCATACAGGGAAATAATAGATCAAATAGGCAACACCCAAATTCTGATGAAAACTTCAACCAAATTCCACAGATTATAAAATTTTTTTGCGAATGGATGAGGCATCTTTTAATTTCATTTTATCGTTAATCAAACCTGACATTGAACGACAAGATACGATTCTGCGAAAAACCAGAAGAAAAATTGGCTATTACATTAAGATTTCTAGCAACTGAAGAATCTTTTATGGAACTAGATTACAATTCCAAGCTGTCTTGGAATTGTAATCTACAAAAAATTACAAGGGGAATTCTTAAAGGTAAATAAAAAATTTAACTATACATTTTTAATTTTAACTTAGTTTAATTTACATTATTTTTATTGGTTGACAGTTTCAATAATTATTTCATCATCTTCAATAATAAAGTCTTCGAACACGTCATCCAAAGCCATCTGCAATAAGTCTATTTTTGGTTAAGCTATTTTTTTAGTATCTTGTATTGAGGATATTGGTTGTGCTTATTTTTCCCTTCGTAATTATTTTATTTTCTAATATTACAATCGGTCTTTTGATTTTAATTGGACATACATTTTGAGATGAAGATGTGCTAACTTTAGATGTAACTCTATTAGGGATATTCTCACTGCAGATTTGAGCCGTTATTGAAGATGAGGGTAGATATTGAATGGCAGATTTAGAAAAATTAGGTGTAGCAGGACTTTATAGATAATTGTGTTGAGATTGTGTAGTTAGCAAAGATGGGAATGAATATTGAGAGTGGCTTTTGGTTCAATTTAACGTATTTGAACTTGTTTTATACTGGAACTGACGTTGAGGTTGAGAAATTACTGAAGGCACTGGAGATGAGGATGAATATTGAACGTCAGTTTCCATAATGTTAGGTATAATTGAATTTATAAGGGGTTTAAAGAAATTTATTGGAGTTAACGGTAAGTATTGAGTGGAGGTTTCAGAAAAATTAGGTGAAGTATTACTATATAGGGAATTATGTTGGGATTGTTTAGTTATTGGACATGAAAATAGATATTGAGATGGGCTTGTGGATAAATTTGATTTAGTAGGGCTTGAACTAAATTGGAAATTACTTGAAATAGGGGAAATTACAGGAGAAGAGGGTGTACTTTGAATGTCCTTTGCTTTAAGGCATTTGTCCGCTCTGATGGCTTTATCGACAAGTTAAAGTATTTCTAATTTTAAATCACAGTATATTTCATCTGATTTTATTTTAGTCAATTCACTGTGAAGATATCTGCAAAAGTCTGCTTCCCTATCATAAGACTCCTCTTTTGCTGGTTCTTCGGTAAGTTGCCGGGCTAACTTAAAGGCACCCATAGCTTGATCGATTAAACCTTCGACTTCTGTTTTTTTTTTTTTTGTTTCTAAAAATATAAAACAAACACATTAAGTTTCTAGTTGTAATTATTTCATTTTATTTTGTTTAAGTTTCCAACTTCAAAAGAGGAATGGTTAAATATTGCAGACGACTATTCTTTAAAATGCCAATTTCCTCATTGTTTCGGAGCTTTAGACGGCAAGCATATCCAATTTAGACCATCAAAAGCAAATGCACCGCTTTTTTATAATTATAAAAATTTCCACAGTATTGTACTGTTAGGTCTTGCGGATGCATTTGGCAAATTTATATTCATTGATGTAGGATGTAATGGAAGGATAAGTGATGGCGGAGTATTAAATAGGTCTGATTTAATGTATGTATTATATCATCTGGATAAATTTTTACCGCCTAAAACAGCTATTGGCAGATTATTGTACTATATGTTTGTAGCCGATAATGCGTTCCCTCTTACTGAGCAAATGATGACGCCGTATTCATTTACTACAACACACGAATGCAAAAAAACATTTAACCATCGTTTAAGCAGAGCTCAGACGATCGAACGTGCTTTCGGAATGCTGAGTAATTGGTTCCAAATTTTTCAAAAACCGATGAACTTGCACCAAGAAAAGGTGAAAAAAATTGTTATGTGTTGCTATGTCCTACACAATTTTTTGATATCAAAAAGCAAGTGGTACGTGGATGAAATCGGCAATGAACAGAATTCGATTTCTGAACAAGTATCTAATGTTCATCCAAATCAAAAAAATTTAAAAAATGGCGGCGAAGTGGTTAGAATTGAATTCACCGATAGTTTAATAAAGAAGGAAAAATAACTTACTTTTTGTGTTTTTTTGGATTCTACGTTGTCTTGAGGGTGTTCTTGGTTGTTTTCTCCAATCTAAAAAACAAAATGGAGATTAAATTTACTTGTGAAAACAATAAATTTAATGAAGTGCCTTACAATTGATTTTGGTATATTGCTGTAGCTTGGTTCCGAGTCGTTTACGTGTAATAAAAAACCCAATTCTGCATAACACCATAACTTGGGTTTGTATACCTCATCTGTACCACAGCCACTCTTTTGGAGTTGTTAACTCTGATTTTTTCTTTAGATTGTTGACTATATAAAGTGCGAATTTTTTTTCTAATCAATTCTATAGATAAATTTTTTTTTACTTTAAGTAATTCTATTAGAATTAAATTTAATTTTTCGCTTCTTTTAATTTTATTGGTAAAATTTTTATTGACTGGGCTATACAAACAAGGATATTTTTTAAGCTCCCGAATTAAGGACAGCGTTTGTTCTTTGGTCCAACTCTCCGACTCTGCTTGAATGTTTTCCGCCAATTAATTTTCCTTTGAATACTCTATAAATTATTATGTTCACAACACATTATTTAACAGATTTTAAAAACAAACTGATCGCTGGATTACACTATTTAGCAGATTTTAAAAATAATGGATTATTAACTGCTTACTACAAGTACGTTTAAATTATTGCAGTGTTTCAACATAACGGAGAAAGAAATGTAGCAGTTTTAACAAAGGAGTACATTATTTCATAGTCATGAAATCGAGTGTAAAAAACGAACTCATTACTTCCAGGACCACTGAAATCAACGTAAGTCGTACCGAGCAATTGGCGCACGGGTTTTATACGATGAACACTACTTTGATATCCTGTTGGGGTGCATAATCCATAGTGTTATATATCTTATAATGTTATAAATGTTATATGCGTTAAAAATGTTATTCACTGTTACAAAACTCAATGTCACAAAAATGTTATTCACTGTTCTATCTTTATATTTTTAATTATTTCTTATACAATTTATACAAGTGATTAATGTGTTACTTATTACTATATCTCTAAAACTATCTTATTAATACTTATATTATTATCTTATAACTATGACTGTAATTATAATACTATATTAATTAAAATCACCCGTATATATATTCAATATACTTTCTTCCGGGTGATCTTTTTACAAAACAATACAATAATTTTACTTTCGTAGCAATGTATTGCAATGTATGCAAGTAATTAAAAATAACTTGCATACATTGCAATGTCATACTTTGTGTCATGTTTCCAATGTCTAAACGATTACATAATTACACTGTCAACCACATTATGCACTTGAAACATACAACGTAAACAAATATGAATTTATAAATATTCAAGGTAACATGTGTTAAAATATTAAAATATTAACCAGAGCTGAACTCTAATTAAATCTACTTAGCGTAATGCCCGCTGTATAAGGTACATCACAACATACCTCCCCCCTTATGGAGTCAAAAAAAAATGCGGCATACATGCATGCTTAACTATCTATTTTTTTTTTGACTGGTGATAGATATTAGACTTACATACCTTATTTCGTTTGCTTTAATCTATCTAGTGTATAGTCATCATGTAATCATGTATATAGTAATCCTGCATTATGTAAAGGTTGATGTGCATTTTATATCCTTTTAACAATGGCCATGTAACCGAGCGACTCGGTGGACAACTGTGAGGTTAATCTTACATTCCTAACACATGTTCTTTTAATTTGACTATTTATATTAATTACTAATCATAAATTTCATAAAACTACTTAACACTGTACGTATTCTAATCTTATTACTAATAACATATTTATTACTATATACTAACTCCATTTTGTATCGCTGTTACTCTTGACATCTCTATTAATATCAACGTTGGTGGTGGTTAGGACATCTTGTTGTACGGTTCTAACGTTATAGATATGTGTTTGTTCTAATGTGGTTTTAACGCCGCCATATTTTGGTCGTCAATAGAATCAAGACCAGTATGCTTGATCAAATCTTGACTATTTTTGCGAAAATTTAATTAAACTCACATGCGATAAGGTCTTCCAGGTATGGTTGGTTTTTCTAATTGTTCGCCACTGTCCTTACGATTACGTAACAGAATATTGGTATCCCTGCGATTTAATGTTTGAGTTTCCGTCGAAACGAGTGGTTCAGGTGATTTATCACACTTTGATAAATCTTTGACACTATCAAACTCACAAAGTATTTGTGGTTTCTGCGGCCCCTGTGATTTTACTGCTACATTATTAGTATTGTTATTGTTATTAATTCGATGCGGCTCCTTAAACTTATGATCGGGTGATATTGATGCTGCTTGTTTATTGTGTCCCCTAAGTGTGGTTTTAGGACTACCTGATTCGGAAATGAACTGTTTGATTGGCTTCGTTTCATTTCATCTTTCTGGGATACACTTTGAATAGTATCATGACTATTGCTTTTTCCTCGTATTATTGATTGCGTTGGTGATCTGTCGCTGCGTGTTAACGTGCATTATATTTGTGGAGACTACCCTAAATAATATAGTTGTTAAGGCTGCTCTCATCTTGACCTTGACTAATATTCTAAAAAAGATTAAAAGTTAGTTATATGTTCCCCCAAGATGGGTCTCCGGCCTATTCGATCCGTATTGAGATTTTGATTATTACTCGTAAAGAAAATGTAAAAGAAAATTAATCTGTATTAAATAATTCTATAGTTATAAATATAATGTTATGATAAATTTTATGTTAAAAATATTTTCCTAATTTTAGGGTTTTTGCGTACTAAAATTATCTCTTCTTAGTCGGTTGTTATGAATAACTCTGTTTTTGTTACCAATTCTGACTGTCGTATTCTCTGGTGAATTGATTTCGGTTACTAGGTAAGGACCTAGGAAGAGTGGATCTAGCTTAGATTTAGCTCCATCGTTTTTTATATAAACTAAGTCGCCAATGTTCACGTTAAGTGTTCTCGAATTCTTATCATACAAAGACTTGCTGTATAATTTATTCTTGATAATGTTTTCCCTAGCAAAATATCTGGCAAGTCTGCATTTTGATTTCATCTCGACCAAGTAATCATCGTATGTATATACTGGTTCAGGTTCCTTTTGTATGCTTGATGGGATTCTAGGAGTTTTACCAAACACCAGTTTATAAGGTGTAAAACCTGTTGCTGAATGTGGAGTCGTATTGTATACGAAAATTGCAAAAGGGGTTAGTTCATCCCAATTATTATGATCTTGGGTGACAAAACAACGTAAGTATTCTTTTAGAGTTCTATGTAAACGTTCTAAAGCACCGTTAGTCATTGGGTGGTATGCCGTTGTCGAAAGTTTCTTAATTTTTAGGATTTTGCACATTTCTGTGAATAAGTTACTCATGAAATTTGCTCCCTGGTCTGTAAGTAACCTATCTGGGAATCCAAATTAAGTGAATAATTGTATGACTATTTGTTCTGCGATTGTTTGTGCTTCTTGGTTAGGCACGGGAATTGCACCTGAAAATTTGGTGAGATCGTCTTGGTATGTAATAAGATACTTATTACCTTGTTGAGATGTGGGTAGTGGACCTACAACGTCGAATGCTAGCCTCCCAAAAACTTGTGTGGAAGTTGTGGTTAGCTTCATTGGAATTCGGGTGTTTCTGTGAATTTTGTTCTGCTTACAGAGTGTACAGTTTTTAATGAACCGAGAAATGTCTTTAAGCATTCTTGGCCAATAATACAACATTCTAATTCTTTTGAATGTTCTTTATATTCCTGAATGACCACCGCATGGTGAATTATGGAATTATTCCAGTATTTCTTGTATCTGGTTCGGACTTATAATTGTTTGAGGGTTTTTGTTGAAAAAATTTTGATTCGTTACTGGATTCACGGTTTCTGTGGATTCATCATATTGATCTATGTCGGATTCGTCAAGTGTCACTTGGTTTGTCATCGAATTCATGGTTGATTCCTGTTGTTCAGTATTGTTTTCGTTACCTATCGTCATGTTGAGATTGTCAATTTTTGTGCTCTAGTTAACACATTTACATGTTTGATTCTGGACAGTGCATCTGCGTTCGTATTCTTAGAACCGGGTTTGTGTTCGATTGAAAAATCGTACTCTGCTAGCTTCAGTCTCCAACGAAGAAGTCTAGAAGGGGTATTTCTGATGTCACCAACAAGTGGTTTGTGGTCTGTGATGACGAGAAATTTACGACCGTAGAGATATGGTCTAAAATTCTGAATGGCCCATACTACTGCGAGCATTTCTTTTTCTACAGTTGCGTAGTTTCGTTCAGCTTTGTTCAATGAACGACTAGCAAAAGCTATAGGAAGATCGTTTCCATCACGTTTCTGACTTAGTACAGCGCCAAGGCTATAGTCGCTGGCATCAGTTGTGAGAATGAATGTTCTGTTAAAATCTGGGTAAATGAGAATTAGTGATGAAGTTAGATTTTGCTTGAGGGTAATGAAAGCTTTGTCACAATCTTCTGACCAATAGAAAACTGTGTTCTTTCTAAGAAGACAATTTATTGGTTCAGCTAACTGTGAAAAGAATGGAATGAATTTCCTATAGTAATTCGCAAGTCCTAGGAATGATTGTACTTCTTTCCTATTTCTAGGTACGGGGAATTTGACTACACTTTCTACTGTTTTAGGGTTTGGTTTGATTCCTGGTCTGAAATAATGTGACCAAGATAATTTATCTCTTTCCGAAGAAAATGGCATTTAGCTGGTTGAAGTTTAAGATTATAACTTCTGAAAATTTCAAATATCTCGGTGAGTTTCTGATTGTGATCATTTAGGTTTTTACCGTAAATAATGACATCATCGAGATATACAAAACATTTCAGGCCTTGAAAAGCTGTTAGGATATGATTCATAGTACGTTGAAATGTACTTTGTGAGTTTTTTAACCCAAATGGCATTCTTTTGAACTCATAGTGCCCGTAATCGGTACTGAAAGCTGTTTTGTGTTGATCTTGTGGATTCATTCGAATTTGATGGTATCCACTGGCTAAATCTAGTGTGGTAAAGTATCTAGAGTGACCTAATCGGTCAAATATATCCGCTATGTTAGGAAGTAGGAAAGTGTCACCAATTGTGGAGTCATTGAGTTTACGAAAATCAACAACGACCCTCCATTGTTTGTTGCCAAACTCATCTGGTTTTTTAGGAACGGCTAGTAATGGTGCGTTGAATGGACTAGTACTGTGACAGATTTTACCTTCTCGAAGCATCTCTTCGACTTGTTTATTTACTTCTTGTTTAAGAATTTGTGGTAGTCGTATTGTCTAACGTTAATCGGTGCTGTATCATTAAATAAAGTTATGGAGTGTTCTACTCCAGGTACACATGTCAGTTGTTCGTCTTCTAAGTGAAAAAGATCAGTGTAACCTGCACAAACATCGAGAATGGAACTCCGTTCTTCTATGTTTAGATTAGGATCTAAATTCACTTCAATTTTGTCAAGAATGTCTTTCTGTCTTTGGTCTGTTAATTGCGTACCTGCATATATGTCTTTTAACGCATATATGTTATAATCATGAGCTGTCTCAATCTTAGGTGAAAAATCGTATATTTTTACCTCATGATCATTCGAGTTGACAATAGGAATGATCATTTTGTTGTCATTCGCAATTGAGACGCTATTTCCTTCGAAAAGACCTGGTAGTATCTCTTCGGCATGATTTAGGACTTCACCGTTGATTGGTGAAAACGTTTGAATATATGTTTCGGTTCTGGCTGGTATTGTCATTACATTTCCACTACTAGCTAAATTTATAACTGTTGGTTTAGTGTCAATGTAGTTGATTTTCAGTAGGTTCTGACTATACATGATGTCAATTTTCAAATGTCTCATCATATCTCTGTCCATGATACCCTCCTGAGTGATAGGAAAGCTATCTTGGACCACGTGAAACTTTTGTGATACCTTGAGTTTGTCACTAAACTCAAGTTCTATGACATATGAACCTATCGTTAGAATTCTATCTGTTCCTATACCATGTAGGTAAATTTTGTCGTTAGTATTTATCTGTGATGGATCAGTAAGGTGTTGCTGCTTGATTAGTGAAACGTCTGCTCCTGAGTCAAGTAGGAGGTTGAGGGACTGTGATTTAGTCGCTGAATTCTTAAGTGTTACCATGTTAGTAACTGAACAAAACTTCGAACAAAGAAACATTTTATGACTATTATGTTTGGATTTTGAAGATTCAGGATTGTTGAATCTTATTGGGTTGCTTAACATTAATTTGTTTTGTTTATTTGATAAAGGCTTAGGCTTTTTGATATTGGATTTTGGCTTATTAACTAGGTTCCCTGATGCATTGATCGGTACTGAGAAACTCGCAGTTTGCTTATGGACTGGAGTGCTTGACGCTATGTTCAAGGCTTGGATAGTCTTACATACTAGATTACTCGATACTTTCATCGAATTTGAGAAACTCGCAGTTTGTATGAACTGGAGTGCTTGACGCTATGTTCAAGGCTTTGTAAAGATTCTTACTAACTATAGTGTTCGGTAATATACTCGAGGCTTGAATTTTTGTAGAAAAATTAGGTTTTTGCTTAATAACTAGGGTGCTCGTTGTAATATTCGAGGCTCGGCTTGTTTGAGAGAAAAATTTTGGTTGTATTCCAACCATTGGGTTTTCATTGTAAGATAATAAATTATATGAATTGAAATTTTGTGGACTCAGGCATCGTTCCTCTCTTGACCGTTGCTGAGTCCATCGGAGTTTTCCGAAGGTAGGCTATCATCTGTATAGTAGTAGTTTATTCTGGAATTTGGATAGTTGGGATGCCTGGATATCTCCAGCCCTCTAAAAGAATCAGTGTTATTATCTACCGAAGGGTGATATCGCGCTAGTTGTTGGTTTTGTGGATTTTTAATAGGAGAAGAGGTAATGACGGGATCACGCCATTGAATGGACTTGTTTTGGTTACCGTTATTTGAGGTATTAGAATGATTTTGAGTGCTGTTGTTTTCAGCATAAGTACGATTACGTGGTGGAGAATATTGTCTGTTGGGCCGAAATTCATTTGTATGTTGTGTGCGCTGGGTAAACTGTCGTGGATTACGGTTGTAGGATTTGGGTGTAGCAAATGAATAGCCGAAATCACGAGATTCATTCCTTACTTTCGTTCTACACCCCGACATCGTGTGGCCAAGCCTCTTGCAGTAACCACAGATTTTCCGAACTTCTCTTGAGCTATTTCCCAGATGAAACTGATTATTCGTGACGTTAGTTTGTCTACTCGTATCATTGGGTTCTCTCTGTATCTGACTACCATATAAGTTTTTCTCAAATAGCAACTCTTGAACTGCTGCTTCCATGCATGATTTTAGAGATTCCTTCTGATGCATGCGCACAAAATCCCTTATTTGATTAGAGAGCCCCATGATAAATCTCGGGACTACCCTTTTCTCTGAAATTTCTTGTGCTTTTGCTTCATCGTTTATCTCGCATTGGTTTTTGAGAAGCGTCTTATATTTACGGGCGAGGTCTTCAGCCCGCAGGTAGTATTCTTGTATGCTTTCATACAACGGCTCAAAGTAAAGGGATGATATTTTCCTTTCAATATCATGAAAGTGTCTTCTATCTGGTAGAAACTAGACAGCTGCACTTTAATGTCCGCCCATGTATTAGGTTTTACATTAGCAATTAGGTTGTAAGTATTGCTGTCTAATTTAAATAGAATGTGATCGACCAGTAGAGATTTTTCCTCTGCTTCAACACACAATGCGTGTGCTTTCAGGGTTCCCGTTGAACTCTGGAATTAATCGGCTGATTTTTTCAACTTTGTCGTACTTATTCATAATGATGGTTGTTGTAGGTACAATATATGGGACTTCAGAAGTCTCGTTTATAAAAGCTCCTGAGGTGGGAAGTGGAGAACGAATCGATGGAGATTTTGGTTGACCGATGTTACCAAAATCTAGTGAAACCGTTCTGTTGTGTCTCGTATTGTATTGGTGTGCGTGGGGTGTGCCGTTTCTCGACATTCACAAAATACACGTCAAAAAACAATCAAAGGGTATCCAACAAATAAATAAATAAATCAATAAATTATGTACTCATTTGCGTGTCCTGTTGTGGTAAGCGTGTTGTCGTTTCCGTCGGCTGCGCCAATGTTATATTTGTTATAATGTTATAAATGTTATATGCGTTAAAAATGTTATTCACTGTAATAAAACTCAATGTCACAAAAATGTTATTCACTGTTCTATCTTTATATTTTTAATTATTTCTTATACAATTTATACATGTGATTAATGTGTTACTTATTACTATATCTCTAAAACTATCTTATTAATACTATCTTATAACTATGACTGTAATTATGATACTATATTAATTAAAATCACCCGTATATATATTCAATATACTTTCTTCCGGGTGATCTTTTTACAAAACAATACAATAATTTTACTTCCGTAGAAGTTACTAAATTAACAAAAAACATAATTAAAAATAGCTTGCATACATTGCAATGTCATACTTTGTGTCATGTTTCCAATGTCTAAACGATTACATAATTACACTGTCAACCACATTATGCACTGGAAACATACAACGTAAACAAATATGAATTTATAAATATTCAAGGTAACATGTGTTAAAATATTAAAATATTATCCAGAGCTGAACTCTAATTAAATCTACTTAGCTTAATGCCCGCTGTATAAGGTACATCACAACAATAGGGCCAAACCATCGTTCATGCCAGTACAGGCTGACTGGAGCAATGAGCAAATAAATATTTAAAGCGAACTTGTATCGGTGAGTCCTCGATTTGTCTGGCGACGGCGTAAGGCAGGACGTTTAAATAACGGAGTTGGGAGAGTTTCAGTCCCAAAACAGTTGGCATAAATTTAAAAGAACACGTGAATTTTATATTAATGGCATAGGGCAAAACATTTGTCGTCGCCATTTACATCATTTTGAGTGAAATAAATCCCAGCATATCCAACCAATTTTAGTATAATCATCAATTTATAATATTGTATATAATACATAAGTACAATGAAAAAAACTACATTAATATTAAAAAAAAATGCATCCAAAACTTTATTTTTACGTATCACTTTTATTCCAATTTTTATCTGTAAAAAAATTCATCATACTTAACCATTTTTTCTATTTCATCTTCATTCTTCTACGGTCAAAATACAAATGATTAAACAAAAAATAAAATTAAAAAATTGACAATCATAAATTTGTTTATTGCTTTTGTATGTATTAGTGCGAAACTCACGAGAATCACAAATATTTTTTGATGAATGTTGTGCATCAAGAAATCCCCACTCCAAAATTAGTGTGTTGACAAAAAGCGTAAGAGTCGAGGAAAAAAACGGTTTGCATCAGATGCATGAGGGTAGTGTAAAGTGGCTGTATGTTCGTTTATCTACGTTTTCATCTATCACCACTTCTCAGTAAAGATGGTCCTCCTGATAAATGATCAACGGATGGATAAATGATGAGCTTTTCATCGAGTGGCTCAATCATTTTATTAAATTTACTAGGCCAACTGTGACTGAACCTGTTTTATAGATTTTGGATAATCATGGTTCCCATAAAACACTTGCGGCGTATGATTTATGTAAAAATAACGATATTGTGGTAGTGTTGTTACCACCACATACGTCACATCGCTTGCAGCCGGTGGATGTAACATTTTTTGGCGGTGCATTGAACAACGAATGCGATCTTTTTTTGAAAACAAATACTTACCAGAAAATTACGCCATAAGATTTCACTGGTATTTTTAATCGAGATTACATTCGCGTCGCAACCCTTGAAAAGGGAATATCAGGATTTAAGAAAACTGGCATTTTTCCATTCAATCCAAATGTATTTGCGAATGGGGACTTTATGCAGGCAACTCACGTCATTGAAATTTGTTTAGAGCCAGATGAACCACCAAGATCAGAACCAGGTTTGACTTAAATAAATGTTTTTTATTTCATTTTTGATTAACTTCGTTTTATATTTATTTCAGAATCTGAAAAAAATCCGATCAATTCATCTTCACCAATTGCGATTAATACCACTTTGCCAACAATACAATCGCATACGATATCCAAGGAGCTTATTGCAAGCAAACCATACGTCAGAGTTGATGAAATTTGTATGAAGCAGGTATGCAGAAACAAATTAAAAAAGAAGTACAAAAACGAACAAGAATCCCTAAAACTAAAAAAAGACCAGGGGTGGGATGTTGTAACTTCGAATTTTTCGAACTTCGATTAATTATTATTTTTGGTATGTTTGTACGACAAGAAAAACTTTCGATGTTTCATCACTTAACTAAAATCTGAGTGATACGTAGTGTTTGGCTTGTTAAAAATATAAAAAAATAATTACATTTCATAAACAAATATTAAATAATAGTTAATTAATAGAAAATAATATAGTTATAATAATAGTTACATAATATTAATTAAATAAATAGGATATAATTATAATATTAGTAGTTAGTCAAATTTTTATTTTAAAATAAATAAATTATTGAAAATTGAAATGAGTGGGTAAGTTTAAAACAAAATGTCAACTATATGCATGTTTATTTTAGTTTATATTTTTTTTAAGATTTTTTAATTACTAATTTAAACTATAAAATTGTTTTTTAATTTTACATTGTAGACTTAAGAAAGTGACAAACTCACGACAATTTGAATTAATGGTGCGCTATTTAGAGGAGCACCGGGAGCTCGTGACAGGCTCTTTCAATAGTAGCACGACAAGGATTGTCTTGCAACAAGGTTGGCGCGAGCTCTCAAACAAATTAAATGGAGAAGGACCTCCAATTCGTAACGACGAATCGTGGAAAAAGGTAGGATTTTTATAGGTTAACAAAGATACGCGTAACAGGCGAAGAAATGGGGT
The DNA here is from genome assembly GCA_963556175.1 of Tipula confusa. Taxonomy (NCBI): domain Eukaryota; kingdom Metazoa; phylum Arthropoda; class Insecta; order Diptera; family Tipulidae; genus Tipula; species Tipula confusa. The sequence goes on from OY744476.1 coordinate 120,800,114, forward strand.
TCGAATTTGATGAATCACCATCACCGATGACGATATTAGTGGTTGAAAACAACGAGGCGGCAGAATTACCAACACAAAGTGCAGGTGGTGCAACATTAGAAGCGCCGCCAAGTATACAGAGACGACGGCAAAGTATGATGTCGAAGGTATACGAGGAACTTAAAGACCAAGGAAAAGGGCAACAAGAATTTCAGGCTTCCCTACTTTTATTGATGACAGAAGCCAATGAAATAAATGCTAAAAGGCTGAAATTGGAAGAACAAAGGCTCGGATGAATTAAATCATATTCGTAATTATATTTATTTTAAAATAATCCAATTTTTATTATTATTTTATTAGCTTTAAATGTAGGACCAATGAATTTTTATTTAATTAAATACAATTATGCATTATACTTTTAATTTTATTAAACACAATTTAAAAGACCGTTCCGAATTTCCACTGCGTTTTCCATGTCTTGAATATCATCATATTTGAAATCACCTTCGTTATTTATATCGCCTGCTTCGTCGGTAAGAGGTAAATATACCATTTCAAGTTGGTTTATGAGTCATAAATTGTAAAGAGCGGCACAAACCAGGGTTGGGCGTTTTACATGTAAAAAACGTTTTCTCCATTTTACATGTAAATAACGTAAATTACAAAAAAAATGTGTATTTTACAAAAATATGTAAATTATATTTAAAAAACGAGAATCCGTCCAGAAATAATTTAAAATATTGAATAAATGATACAAACATTTTTTTATAAGAATAACTTGCATTAGAAAATCCAATTAAACATTTTATTTAAATGGTTAATCATAATTATTTTCAACTTTTAGTTATCTACATTGAGACTATAAAAATCACCTATCCAGATGACAATGTCATCTGTTTACGTCTTAAACTAGTTCTTATATTCGACAAAATAAACAACTAGTGACATAGTGCCATCTAGCTACATTTGAATAAACTAAAATAAAATATTTTTAAGAGTGCATATTTCTTTCGATATGTAGCGGAAAACTAATTGCAATTTGACGTTTAATCATAAATAAAATAATTCTCTGCAGTGAAATGAATGAAGTGAATCTATACTCATTTGACTGGCTTTTAAATTTAAATCTTTATTAATTTCAAACAGGACAAAATCAACCAAATTATCACTACCCGTCTCACCCTCATCAAATAAATGTATGCCTGAAATTACTAGCCCTATTCTATCCATTCGATAAAATGCCTAGGCATTATGCCTTTGATGTCCAGTGTAGTAAAGAGGTAGCGAATATGATTATCGAATTTAAGCGTGGAACTATAATGAATTTTATTAATTCAATTTAATTTTTCTTACTCTAATTACAATTAATAATTTTTCATAACCTAAGAAGTATACCATTATACTAACCTTACCATAGAATTAATACTAGATAAATTGATTAATACATTTAATAATTAAATTTGGGAAAAATATTCTTTTTTAAACTCAGCAATTACCATTCAAGGAATTCTATATGCTAACTCCTCTCACGAAAAACGAAGCGTTCATCAAACTACATTTATTGATAGCAGGTGTCAAGATTTTATTGTCAAAATATTTCTTATCATAGGAAAGTTGCACTTTATTTTACATTTATACATATGTACAAATATCACAATAAATAAACACAAATACACTACACTGTAGTATATAGTCAATTTTTCTTTATTTAAGAGATTTGGTAACAGATGGCGATAATTGTAATGAAAAAGTTGATTTATATTTTACAGTATGTATAAAATAATCGTTTACATTTTACATACATTTTACATGTAAAAAACCCAGTAAATTACATTTTGTAATTTACACGCCCAACTGTGGCACAAACATTTACAATTTTTACAACTTTGACTGGCTCATACCGCAGCATTCTTTCCCCCAATAAGCATCGAAATGTGTTTTTTTAGAACTCCAATGCAGCGTTCAACTGGGTTAAGCGCCTTCGAGTGTAACGCAATGTACATCGTTTGTGTAGCATTGGGGTTTCGGTAATCATTAAAAACGGCTCCAATGGGTATTCTGAATCACCGAGAAGCCATATATTCCTTTGACCATTATTAAATGCTTGTTTAAGACTTCTTTTGACTTTTGACATCTCCCAAATCGCCGAATCATGTGTCGATCCAGAAAACTTAGCGCAAACTGATAATATCAGCAAATCATAGTTGCAAATCTGAAAACAAGAATTTATTAATTCATAAATATATATAATTGAAATAATTGTGTTTATATTTACCAATTGAACGTTCATTGAGTGGTTTCCCCGCCGGTCCACAAAAATATGTTCATTCTCGAGTGGCGCAAGAATATTTATGTGAGTCCCACCGACACATCCAATGACCCCCGGGTTTTCTCATAGAACCGTTCCTTGTATTGTGATTGGGTATTTTCATCAGGAAACTTTATGTATTTCCGGCAAATAGTATCCTCTAGGATAATAGATAGTTCAGTTACGGATCGTGATATCATAGATTGATCCATATTATGAAACATAACATCCCGTGGTTTGTTGATAAGAACCCGTCACAAAAAAGTTTAATACTGCGGCGAGTTTCACTTCTAAAGGGATTTTTGTAATTCGTTTTCCAGCGTCAATTCGGGGTGTAATTTCAGTTAATAGATACTTAAATATATCTTTCGATACACGAAAGGATTCCAAAAATCTAATAAAAAAATTAAATAAATTCAAAGATTCATTTAGTAATTTTAAATTATAAACACATTACCACAACCTTAACTTACTTTTGTGTAGAAAGATCAAAAATATAGTAACTATCCTTAAGAAACCTGTAACGGAATGAATTGGCCGGTTCGTGTTTAATAAAGATAAAAAAACGCAGCCATTCGTTACTGAAATTGTTTTGTTGTCTACAATCTAGAGCTTCGGCGTGGTCATCGTCGGCCGGCTAAAGCTCAGGAGCTTGGGAGTGGGATTGCCGAAGATAGATTGTAGCTTGACAGACCACAAGGAAGAGAAAACTATAGGAAACGAGGAAAGAGAGAAAGATAACAAGACATGGATCAACTTACCTTGCACGCGGTGTACCAACTTACCAACCCATCCTTACTGTTGATTTTAACCGTTCATCATGTTGAAAACAAATTCAAACAAAGAAAAATAAAGAAACAAACGAAAATAAAGCGGAACGAAAGTTTGACGAACGTATGCAATAATAATGAAAGCGAAATAAGATATATATAAAAATATGACGTAAATTTTATGTAATTATAATATATTTTAAAAATCAAAATAAATAAAAAAAAATTTAATTATACAAAAAAATATATAAAAAAATAAGAAAAAAAATGATTATGATACTTAGCTTAACCCTCACCAACATGAGCCTTAAAATTAAGTTTGTATAATATCAATTTATAATTTTGTTTTGATGTTGAATTTGTTGTTGTTGTTGTTGTTGTTGACGTTGTGCAGCTCAAATTTACTTTACGTATTATACTTAGGATTTTAACGTCGTTGTTGTTAGGATTGTTATTGACGTTGTTTATTATTATTATTATGGTGGTTGTTATTATTGTTGTAGTTTTTCTTATTATTATATTTATTTCTTTTACTATGGGTTACCAATAACACCAGTTCGTTTATTACGGTATCCAGCTGATGGTGCATTAATTCACTCGAACCACGTTTTCTCACTTTTACAAATTAAAAAAAAATTTTCAATAATAAATATAGGTCTATGCCTATGTAATCAATATGTATATTTTTGTAAACAATAGTATATTTTTAATTTTTATTCAATTTATCAAACTAAATTTTTTTTATTTCCACAATACTGTTATTTAATTTATTAAACTATAATTTTACTTCACAAATTTGGTTTTTCCTTTTTATTTAATTTAGAAACTAAATTTTATAAGTTTTTTTTTTCTTTAGTTATAATATTTTTATTCAATTTATTTTAATTTGCATATAAAACTCGAATTTTGTAAACCATCTCACTATAACTAACCACAAATAAATCTCGACTCATCAAGCGTGGTTCAACTAACCAACAATAAATTTCGACTCTCCGTATTTCTTTCTTTTTCTTCGCTTTTATACCTTTAACATAACGGATAATCCCGGTGATAACAGAAAACAAAAATATAATCATAATTATAAAATCATTACAATCATTATTGGTCAATAAATATCTCTTTCTCTGTATGATTGGCAAGGGTTTTACACATTTGAAGTAACGATGTAAACAGTCGTTACAATCGTGGGGACGTACTCATGAACCCTGAGGGTCTAAAGCCGGCTAAAAAAATAAAAAAACAAATGGGGAAAAATGAATTAGATGGTTATGTCCCGTGCATGATACACTCCTCTGCTTTTCCCTCCTCTTTCTAGCTCGTAAGCTACTTTACCGATCCGCTATAAAATGGTTGCTTGCAATGATTTGCGTGCGAGTTTAGTAGAAAAGTTCTTTACGGCGCTGCTTTGTGTATAGTTTTTAACAAACACCTTCTGTCCTTCTACAAATTCTCGACTATCACTGCGAAGGTTATACGTATGAGCCGCCTTATCGTAAGCTTTTTCAAGATGCAACAAAATAAGTTCTCTGCATCTATTCATTCGGTTGGCCTTATACTGAGCAGAGATATCTCTTTCACCAGTCAAACTTAATTCACGAAGTAGACGATACTCGGTGGCGTGAGAAATTATATGTTGTCCAAACAATATAAAATGCGGCGAGAATTTTGTTGAATCATGAACTGCATTGCGCAGCGCGTGTTCAATTTCTGGTAGATGCATGTCCCAATTACGATGCTCGTCTGCGATATATGCTCTAATTGCAGCTAGAATTGAACGATTTACTCTTTCTGATAAATTGGATTGTGGACTATAACGTGGAGTATTTATGTGCTTCACTCCATATTTATTCAACAAATCGATAAGTATTTTTGAGTTGAACTGTTGAGCGTTATCCGATATGATTGCTACCGGGACTGAGTATGATAGAAAAATCGAATTTTCTAAAAATTGCAAACTTCTTTCGCTGTGGCATTTCGCATAGCCCTGAAAAACACGTATTTACTAAAGTGGTCTAAGACTATAAATAGATAACAAACCCCGTTTTTAGAGCGTGGATATGGACCAAGAAAATCCATATATAACCGCTGCATTGGTCGCTCTACATTGGCTTGATCGCCCATCATTGGCTGTGTTACGCGATTTATGGCTTTGCATGTTTTGCATACCTCACATTTCCCAATATACTCTTGCACGTCAGATGGCATATTAGGCCAATAGAAGTATCTTTGCAACAGGTTCAATGTCTTCTTAATCCCTGGATGACCAGAAGAGGGTGGGTTATGTGTATAAAATAACAATCCAACTCGCAATTCTGAAGGCACGTATAGTTTCCAAGGAGGAATATCCGAAACATCATTGATTAGTCGCCTTGAAACATTGACAAAGATTTTACCTTCTTGAATAACGAAATTTTCCAGGGGATTAGTCGAGCTGTTAATAGTTGATACTAGTTTAAGATATTCAACAGACGTGAACGCTGGAGAATTCAAATCCAGTTGAAGATTATCTTTTAAAAGGTTTCCTACGTTATTTATTTCTTCAAGATACATCCTCGATAGGCTATCTGGAACGACGTTTAGAGTCCCTTTGCGATGTCTTATTTCAAAATTAAAGACTTGTAATTTCAAGCTCCATCGGGCTAATCTTCCGCTTAGGTCTTTGCTATTCATCAGCCATTTAAGTGACGCATGGTCGGTGATGATGGTGAATGGACTTCCCTCAACATATACCCGAAAATGTTTCACACTAAAAACTGCCGCATAACAGTCCAGTTCCGTAATGGAAAAGTTTTGCTGTGCGCGGTTTAACTTTTTCGATATAAAAGCCATAGGACGTTCCTCACCATCATCGCCGAACTGCGTGAGTACACTACCCACTCCAATAGAGCTCGCGTCGCATTGAATACAAAATGGTTTCTGAAAGTTTGGATAAACCAGAACAGGAGCTGAGCATAATGCGTGTTTTAATGAATCGAATGCCTGTTGTGCTTTAGGACACCATACAAATTTTATATTTTTCCTCATCAGATTTGTTAATGGAGCAGATATTGTAGCGTACTTCGGAATAAATCGAAGGTACCAACCGGTTAACCCAAGGAATGGACGTACCTTTTTGATGGTATTTGGAGCAGGGAAATCAGTTACCGCTGCAACTTTTTCAGGATCCACACGTAAGTTACCATCGGCTACAATGAATCCTAAATATCGTATACCTTTTAGAAGGAACTTACTCTTATCGAGATTTACAGTGAAGTTTGCTTCTTTTAATGGTTGGAAACTTTTATAAGCAATTGTATGTGTTCATCGAAGGACTCTGAAGTGATGAGGAGGTCATCCAAGTAAACAAATACTTGGTCCTGTAGCTCAGTGGGGATCACCTTACGATTAGTCTGCACATCGTTTGCGGGACATTACATAACCCAAACGGCATGACAGAAAACTGGTAAAGCGGACGGCCTGTGACCGTAAACGCTGTCTTCTCTCGGGACTCCCCTTCCAACGGAATCTGCCAGAAAGCATCTTTCAGGTCAATACTGGAGATGAATCTGGTGTAATCCAATCGGCTGAGAAGTCCGTCGATTATAGGCAGCGGATACGGATCCTTGATTGTCACAGCATTAAGTCGTCGTGCGTCAAGGCACAGACGAACCTTGCCGTTGGGTTTTCGGACCAATGCAATAGGTGAACTACAAGAACTGTCCTCAATCACTTTCAGGGCCAACATCCGATCTATTTCTTTATATAAGTCCTTTTGAATTGGTGGACTCACTGGATAATATCTTTGTTTAATAGGTGTAACCCCATTTAAGATTTTAATGGAATGTGACACTTTGGTGGTCTAACCTAGTCCTAATTTTGAGAAAGATGGAAATTGTTTAATAGTTTCATTTAGTAAAGTTTGCTGATTTGAACTCAAATAATGTCTATATGATATAATGGGATTTGTAGGTAAAGATAATGAAGGAATAATATCAAATGTTTTCCAGAAGTCTATACCGAGATATAGCTTCTGTGTTAACCCGGGAATTATAAAGATTTTCATTAAATGCTGTTTGTATCCGTAAGTAATCGTAGTCCACACATATCCGAAAACACGTTTTAATTCTCCACCAGCCGTTTTTACATTGGTTGGGATATAATGCACTTTATAGTGCGGGTTTTTTAACAAAAAGTCGCTTCCTGCTCCCAAAGCAGTAATTGTTGATCCACTATCTAAAAGCCCGCGATATCTGGTTCCGAAAATTTTTACGTCAGCATACGGCCGTTCATCGTCATCTTCTGAAAAATAAGTTTCACAGATCTCTGTGCGCATTAATCTTCTACTTTTCCAATATCTCTGGGTTCGTAGTCTCTGTTTAAGTAAATATGTTTTGGTGTTTTGGTTGAATACAGTGACGTATGCCACCGTCAGTGTGCCTTATTTAGCCATAAAGATATTGATGCAATTAGCGTTCGAGGAAAAGCACAACTTTCCATTAGCAGTTGAAACTGTCCAGCATGAAATGTACGTGGATGACGTAATATCGGGTGGAGAGCCAATGGAAGCTGCACTAAGACTACAATCAGAGCTGATTGAGCTCCTCAAGTCAGGTGGATTTGAACTTTGGAAGTGGTCGTCAAATCACTATTGGATATTTATAACGATGCTTTAGTTAAAACGTTAGGCATATCTTGGAATCCAACCAAGGATGAATTTGGGTACAATATTTCTCTATCCAGTGATCAAGACATCACCAACAGAAGTATATTGTCTGATATACGCAACTCCTTGATGCTTTGGGTTGGGTTTCACCGTGCATTATCATTGCGAAAATTCTCCTTCATGCCGACTTTCATCACTAGTGATGTGCTCATCACTTCCGACAGGATCGATAGTGATGTTACAACATCCCACCCCAGTTCGACGACAAGTCACTTTCACATCATCTGATTCCGAGAGCGATGTTGACACTATTTTATGTGATCATGACGATCAGCTTGATGATGTGGATCCGTTTTCTGAGGCTAACGACGAAATTTGTCTTATCTGTTCTGAGTTCGGAAAAGATGGCGAACTATGGTATAGGTGTATGCGGTGTGGTGTTTGGAGCCATGCTGGTTGCTCTGGCGTAGAAAACACCGCAAACTACGTATTCGATTTTTCCAAAGACTGTGAATCATTTGGCAAAGGCAATTGAGATATTATTTAATGTAAAGTTCCATTGAATTTTTATGTCATACCTAAAATGTGATTTTTTTATTTATATTTTTATTTATTATTTTTAATTGTAAAATGAATTCTATATAAAACATTATATTTTGTACTTTTAAGCGAAGTAAATAAGTTTTTTTTTAATAATTTTACTTTTGAACTAACTCGGAATTGCCCCACTTATTGCACGGCATTACCCATGAGTTCGGGGTAATATTGTTCTTTGTCGACTTTCAGGGCGATTCAATTACCTCGCAAAGGATGTAATTCTAAACAAATTGGGGTATGCAAGCTTGAAGCTCGTGTAACTGGTTATTAAAAAAACCTAAAAGCTGCTTATTAAACTGATATTCTTTAGCTTTTCGCTTACGGGCACGCAATTCCCCCACTTTTCCCTACTGGTATTTTTGTTAAATCGAATATTAAGTTATCTAAACTATTTGCAAAAGTCGATGACTTCTGCCTAAGATATTTATATCATCTCAATATATCGGTCTCAAAAAAATACTTTAGCAATTTTGTTCGTACGCTGGAAACGTATCTACAACAGTACCATAATAACTACTTAATTGGTGATTTTAATATTAATCTATTAGATACTGATGATCCTCAAGTCGTAAACTTTATCCAATTGATGAATTGTCAAGTATAAAAGACTATGCTTCGAGGAGTAGTAATAGAGTTGATACTTTAATTGATCATATTTTAACCGATATGTTTAAATATAATTACTGTCATATTCGACACGGAATTATCAGGTCATAGACAAATGTTTCTACAAGTTTCAAAGTTACCGATTCCTATAACAATTGCCAGTATGAGTTTTTCAGTTATCAATTATAATAAAGTGTTCTCTGATCCAGTTTGGGTTAGTGTGTTAAACTCAGCTAATGTAACTGAATTTCAAAAACATTTACAGATGCTTATTACTAACTGTTCTCGTGTAGTGGTAAATAGAAATAGAAATAACTATCCATCGCTTTCACCGGAAATTATGTTGCTAATTGAAGAGCGCGATAAATTTTTTGAATTGAAAAATAAGCAAAAAATTATGTTTATCTTAGCGAGAAACACAAATCTCTCAGCACGCTAATAACCACCAAGATAAAAAAACTAAAGCGTGCGGCAAATTTTAATTTTGTTAATAGAAATATAGGTAAACCGAAGGAATTATGGAAATTTTTTAAACAAGTTATATTTAATAAGACACATGCAAAAAAATTTTCTTAATTCTATTAAAATATTGGGTAGAGTGGTTACAAACGAAAACGAAATTGTAGAATGTTTTAATAACTATTTTCTGACAACCGTTTCAAACTCTACAAATCAATTTTAGCGCCTTGCTTTGATGATTTTAGCTATATAAAATATAATATCACTTATCCATTCTAACTAATATTAACAGATAAAAATGAAGTTCGCAAAATAATTTTAGGTCAGAATACTAGTGCGGCGTCGGGAGTTAAATTTTTAAAATTTAAATGTTAAATTTTTAAAATATATGATAAACTATATTTTATCATTGCTTGTTAAATATATAAATAACGCCTTTCTTATAAGTGTATTTCCAGAATGCTGCAAAATAGCCAAAATTATTTCAATTCATAAATTAGAGAACGAATCCGATTTAAATAGTGAAATATACGGCCAGATATGCCAAGACATTGTCAAAAATAAAAACTAGGCCTAGGTTCATATCAGGAAGATACAATATATATTTTCGATATTTTTCATATTAACTTACAGTGGAGGGTATTTTAAATGTGATACCGCCACTGCTAGAAATAAAGCCCTATAGAGACATATACGGCCAGATAGGCCAAGGCATTGTCAACAAATCCAAACTACGCCTAGGTTCATATCATGAAGATACAATATATATTTTCGATATTTTTCATATTAACCTACAGTGGAGGGTATTTTAAATGTGATACCGCCACTGCTAGAGATAAAGACCTATTGTGACATATGGGGTTAGTACATATAGTGTATAGTTAGTATAGTGACATATAGTGACATAAGTTGTTATAACTTTTGATATTTATGTTTTTCTGTACAACATTATTTGGGGTTTGATTTGCTCCGAATTTGGATTGCGAATTATGGGAACATATGAGGACAAGTCATCGTACTTTTCCCAATTTTTGTTTCTTACACCGTAGCAAATATAGTGACCTTTTGACGACTTTGGATACTTAAAAACTGGGCCATTGGTTATGAAACTTATGACTGCTGTAATCTGATAATTTTCGTTATTTATATTTATAGTATAAGGTATTTCGGATAAATATATTGAGTTTTCTTCAGGTATTTCAGTATCTATGCATACTATTTGTCCGTATGATTTTATGGTCGGTATTATCGGTTGACAGCAGACTTTACATATTTTCGGTGGGATTTAATGAAAACAATTTTCAACATTTGAAATTCCTAATTGTTGATAGAGTTCAAGATTCAAATAAACAATTGGATGTTTTTCTTGTTCTTCTTCAACACATTTTTCGTTAGAACAACTTAGAAGTACTGTTATTAATTAAATCCCGGAATTAAATCCCGACATTTCCACTAAAAGTTCTTTTCTAATATTGTAAACTTTAGTTACTTCGTTCCTTATTAACGACTGTAATAAACATTTCGTGCGGTTATTTTCCAAATTGTTAAAAAAAGAATCACCTTTGTTTATAGATAAACCGATAGCCTGATAGACAGAATCTACAGCACAAGAATTTTTATAAAAACTACTAGTATGAAGGGCATTTCTAATTAATGGCAGCCTAGCATTCGAAGGTCTCTTAAAAATAAATTTGGGCTGTATCTTTTTGATTCTTTTGGGTGTTTCGGTTAAAGTTTGACTTAATGTCGTCATTGCAGCAATGTTTTGCTCATTATTGGTTAAACCCTTATAATCTTTTGCAAAACTGAAGTCAAAACTACTTTTTTCTTTTTACTGTTTGTAGGGGTTGCATAAATATTTTTTCTTTTCCAAATCGAAACGCTGCTTTGGATGTCCAGAGGATTACTGCTACAAGTTATAGATGATGTTGTATATATACAAGGTTCTTCGGACTTTATGGAAAATTTGGGTATTGAATGAAAGATCTCTTTACAAATTGTTTTATTTCTCTGATTTAAATCCCGTACCAAACGACCAACCTTTAACGGGGCACTTTCCCTAACTCAAGGGCACGGCTCGAAACTGAAAATTTCCTTTTTAGCACAGTAAAATAATTTTCAACATTACCATTACTCAGACGAGTTCCGTTATGTAATATTCCAGTAAATAATGGTAATATCGTTGCATATTTCATTCAAAATAAGTTGTGAAAGCTCACATTATAAAAATTATTTAACCCTCGTTCATCATTCTTGTAAATCTCCGATTTATTTACATCCAGATTATTACTTATTTCATACAAATCAATGTAGAATGGGCTCTGCGAGAAAAGTGGACATGAAAAGTCCTTTTTAGATATATCTTTGAAAAGTTCTTCACGATTATTTTTTAAATTTAATTTTGCTTCTTCATTGTTACCAGCAACTAAAGCAATTAAATTATTAAAAGTTTCTTTATCTTCAGTTGTAATATATTTGGATTTTCACAAAATAGCAAATTTTCGCCAAATTAGCTTGAGTTCCTGATAATTTTTTGCAACAATCATTGAAGACACTATCTCCTTTAAAAATTTATGTATATTTGAGTGTTTCTCATAATGTCTGTGTATATCCCTTGCAATCGTGTGTGATATGTGTGAACAACATAAGTATATTTTTACCATGTCTCCTGCCGGCTTCGTATAGTTCCCATTGATTGCCCATAAATGAGTTGTATTTAAATATTCTATCAGATCCTTTCGATTGAATGCATCTAAAACCGAATGGATCTCGGCAAAAGAAAAATCTGTTACAACAGTGTGGAAAATTGGCCATTTTTTTATGTTTTCTTCCACCAGCAATCGGTATTCTCTAGGCCAATTGTGCGGGTGTTATGACTTGAGCTTATCATGTCACTAAGCGGAAAAGGAGTAGCAGTATCCCTTTTCTCGATCTTGACTGCTAGGATAAGTGCGTAGTACATGACTGATTTGCAGGTTTTGTAGGGTTTTCGAACTAGTCCTCCTGTAGCTCCACTTTTCTGTGGTTAAATATCGAATTATCGAAAACAGTTATAGTGGTGGTTTGTTATTGTTTCTACAAAACATATGTTTTGTTAAAATTCATAAATACATGATAATTGTTTCGTTACGTTTTGTATTTTTTTCTTTCCTTATATAAATTTTCTCGTTTATATACTTAAAACAACAACAATAATATTACAACTGTAATTAATTACAGTTTTTGAAAAATATTCAAACTCGGCTCTCTTAAGGATAATTCTACTTTAAAATAAAACAATTAAATAAATAAAAAACTAAATATAATTAAAAAAAGATTAAAAGCGCAATTACCGTAGACTGGTTAGTAAAATGTGCAATTGAACAATTGTCATTTGCAAATGTTAAATTCTCTACTTCGAATTGTCATGATATGATTCAAAATATGCCAATATCTTTGTATCAAGAATAATTTGTAGAACTTGACTCGTTTCTCTAATATGTAGCGCTTTCACATAATAAGCGGTAACACTTGCAATCCAGTTTGATAGATTTAATGCTTTTGAATGACAAGTTGTGTAATAAACTTAATACAGATATCCTCAACAATCATGTAAATTTTGCAGTCAATAATTTAACCAATGTTTCATCTTTAGCTGATCGAAATATACTAAATGATATTGTTTCTAATGCATTTCCTTTAGTTCAAAGTTTTGACACAAGAATAATTTAGCTTTTAATCAAATCTTCAATTTTGACTAAAAATACAAACAACCCAACAATCATTATTTGCAACCGTGGCGCAGTTTAAAAAAAAATAAAAATAATAAAAGAAAAGTGATTTATAGCTATGTAATTAAACCTTAAATATTTCCGATAATATTGGGAAACAAATTTTTTTACAGGACGAGCGAACTATAGATTCAGATTTGTACAAATCTGTAATATGTAAGCAATTAACCAAAGAAACAGGATGCCTAATTAAAATAAAGGGATATGATATTTTAAAGACTCGCTTGAAAATTAGAAATTATTGTGGCCATAAAAATCTGAACCAGACCTGTAGAAAGTATAAGCTGATCAATAAAAAATTTAAATAATGGAATATTTGATGTTTATTCTTCGAATGATTCTGTTCGATTAGTTTTGCGTCAGGCTATGATCGGGATGTTCTGAAAACAAAATTATTAAAGCAGTATGTGGAGAAAGTTTCGAAACAATTAATACTAGACGAAGACATAGACTTTGTTCACAAAACGAACGCCATTTTAAAATTAAAATCAATATTAATGTTTAATATTTCAGACAAGTAATGGCCGATTGTCATTTAAAACTAGGGCCTGATAAAACAATCGTCAATTGTAAGAAACACTGGATTGGGCTGATGAAGAAATATAAAGTAGAAAATACAGATGGCTTTATTATGAAATAATCTGCAGTTATGCCAAAGGCAAGGATAATAACCACCCTCCCTTACTTATTTCGAGTAGCAATGGCATTATTTCATTAGTAGATAGTGTAATCGACGGAGGTGATAGTGTTGAAAATAAATGATCAACATCATTACCATCTAAAAGTGTATCCGCAAGTTCTACGCCGAGTACGTCATCTACCTATCGGCATTCTTCTCAAAATTCTCAAACCAAGTCATCTGATTACGATAAATATTTACGAAACTGACAAAAAATTTGAAAAAAAATTAATAGTTTGTTAAGTGTATTTGCTTAAATCGTAAAAAATGACTATTCAAATGTTAACGTGAATTTGCTGTTGATATCATCAGGTCCAGATGATTCGGAATAAATAAATATATAAATAAGAAACTTTTTAAAATGTGACAAAATATATTTTTTTATTTATTGAATTCATGTATTTTTGTGGAAAGTTAAAAAGCCTTAAGTGAATTATTAAAATATAATTAAATTTAATTTAAAAAAATGTATATTTGTTGTTTTATTAAAATAGTTGTTCCAAAAGTCTATTACGCAAAATCAGAGCTTCCGAAAAATCTATTTCCTCCGCATAGTGGTCAACCATCCGAGGTTTTCAGAGCCATGAAGAGGCTAGCGGGTGATTCTACCAGCGACGAAATAGTGAAAAGATTATGGATGAGAAGACTACCAAAACTTATTCAAGTTTCACTGATGGGATTTGAAGACAAACCACCATCAGAACATATAGTCAAGGCGGACCGGATGTACATCGTTTCACGAATAGGTTCCTCCCAAAAAAAATCATCTACAAGCAAGCCATTTAGGGAAACATCACCCAAATCAGACATTGCACAGTTGAAAGAACACATTGCTCCACTGATTAAAGCATTGTCAAACTTTGCCACTTCGCAACGTAGCCATTCATAAAGTCTGCAATTCAGTCAATTACAACAATACAGACCAAACAGTCACACAGATTCTGCTGGTACCATCATAAATATACTAAACGAGCAAAGAAGTTTATTACACTGTGCGCTTTTCTCAACCCGAAAAATGTATTCTCAACCTTTAAACGATTAAATTCGACTATTAATGCGACAAATAGCCGAATAGATGTGAACCGTCGTCTTTTCATATAAGATCAAAGGAGTAATTTCAATTTTCTAGTGGATACAGGGACAGATCTATTCGTAATTCCTTACAAACATTTCAAAGGGAATAGATCTCCAGATCCAGTCTTGTGCCTTTCCGCTGCGAATAGTACAACCCATAAATAATTTTGGGACCAAATTACTGTCAGAGGATATGGGACCGCCACTCATACTTTCGTGCTCGCATCAGTAGACCGACCAATTTCCGGTGCTGATTTTTTAACAAGGTTTGGTTTACTAGTCAACCTGTGTGGTAGACCAATTCTTGACTCGGCTACTCGACTAACTATCAATGCAATTACAGTTTCCGTGAATACTGCAATTCCGAAATACTTAGTGGTTGAAAATAAATTTAGTAATTTGTTAAAGAAGTTTCCCTCCCTGACCGAATATCCAAATTATAACAATCCAGTACGACATAATGTGGTTCACCATATTACCGCAATGGTCGTCTTCCTTTTTCAAAACCACATCGACAGGATCCAACCAAATATAGAGCAGCATAAAATGAATTTGAACATGAATTTGGCATCCATGTGAATATTATCGTCGACTTAACATCATAACGGTACCGGATAGTAATCCGATACCACATATACACAATTTTTCAGTGCATCTGCAAGGGTGCAACATTCTTACAAAAATTGACCTAATCAGGGCATTTATGCCATATCAGGGCATTTATGCAACCGAATAAGTGCCGAAAACGGTAATCACTACCCTATTTCACTACACCTTTTGGTCGATTTATACTGCAAAATTTCGACAACAAATCATCGAGTATACATTCCACAAACATTAAGACGTGTGGTTTTCGAAATTCTATACAATATTTCACACATCGGAATATGTGCTTCACGAAGACTTATATCCACGCGTTATTTCTGGCCAAAATTGAATCTGGAATTGAAGAATGGGCAATAAATTGTTTATCATGTCAAAAAGGCAAGCATACAACGACTCAACATGGACAATTTTTTTTGGTAGGTCCACTAACACCAAAAGGAAACCAATATATCCTCACAATTGTTGATCGTTTCACACGCTGGCCTGAGGCATATCCCATTCCAGATATGACCGCTGCTACATTTGCTAAGACATTTTTCGAGCAATACATATCAAGGAACGGCGTACCCCTTGAAATAATGACGGACTAAGGTAGCCAATTTGAGTCGATACTTTTGTATCAGCTAAAAAACAGCCTACCACCCGCAAGCAAACGGAATGATAGAGTGTTTCCACAGGGCAATAAAAACTTCACTCAAAGCTCGGGGTAACACCAAGCAGTGGAACTCTGAGTTACCAATCATTCTAGTGGGTATCAGAGCATGCGTTAAGGCCTTAGCTCGGTCCAGTCGACCTAGTATACGGCCAGAGCCTCATACGTCCCGGCGAATTTTTTTCAAGCCCCAATCTTTAAACCCCTCAATCAATGACTTAATGACGATGACGACTTCATACAGAAACTTTGCACTAATATGCAAGCATTAATTTCAGTCGATCCTCGCAAAAAAGAGTTTCTCTATTTGTAATGGAACAAGACTCAGGCGCAAACCTTAGTCCTGAACAATTACATAGGTTCTCCAATGCGCTCTCCACCACATCTTTGTATATTCCGCTAGCTCAGCGTGAGGATATAGTCGTGGGTGTTGATGGAGCCACTTTTGGATCTTGATAAGCTGCATTAATTAAGTTTTCGTGGTCACAAAAGACCAATGGAATAGAACAAAAAAATAATAATTCGAGAGATTCCGAACCGAGGACCACTCCCATGGATAATCTGAGATGGGGTGGCTAACGCCGAAAACACAACAGACGGAGAAAATTTACTTGGCTCTAGCTAGTCAATATTTGTTTTTTGTTTTCACGTAAAAAAAACATGAATCTGATTATATATTAACAAAAAAAACAAAAAAAAAAGAACTCACCTTCAAATGGTTGTTTACATCCTAGATCAATAGAGATCAATATGTTCCTTCTTTCTTTGCTGTTCCTTGTTTTTCACACAATTCAGTTAATTTTTTTTTTAAAGAATGCAATTTCAATTTTATATTTAAAACAGTAACAAGAAAAACTTAAAAACCCGAGCGATTGACGCAGTGGTTAAGCTGCGGTACTTGAAACGGGGGGTACCGGGTTCAAATCCCAACGAGAGAGGCTTGCAAAAGCGATTTTTCATCACCTGATTACGATCGGTGATGACGATGAACACCTATGACCCTGTTGGAGTGCAGAATTCATGGGCCAAGCCATCGTCCATGTCAGTACAGGTTGGCTGGAGCACTGCAATGTGCAGAAGAATTTAAAATCGAACTTGTATTCGTGCGTCTTCAATTTGGCTGGTGACAGCGTAAGGTAGGATGTTCAAAATTAACAGCGGCGAAAGAGTTGGGAGAGCTTCGGCCCCAGAAAAGATTGCTGGGTTCAAAAACAAAAAAAAAACTTAAATATTAATCACCATTTCAACAAAGCCAAGGTTACATGATACTAACTCAAAACATGGAGGATTTACAAGATACCAAAAAAAAATCTAAAAAATTTATTTTATGATTACATCGCTACAATTCGATACAAAATAAATCAATATAGGATTAATAAAATGGAAATATGGAATATCGTACAACTGAACAATATTCAAATAACGTAAAACTAATTTGTTGTTATGAGGCTATGTGAGAGGATTTATTTATATTATAAAAATTAAATAATTTAAAATAAAATAAGAAAACTTAAGTATGGTATGTAATTTAGTTGATATTTATATTTATTAATATTATTTATATAAAATCATAATTCTATTGTGTATAATAATATTTGTATGAATATGTTGACACCAAAAAATATTATTTTGGTGCTAATTTGTTACAAACATTTAAATATAATATATTACAATAATAGTTTAGATAAATATAAATAATTTTATATAATAAATATACAAAATATATTATATTCAATTTTTTGTTTTTAAATATGTTATCAAAATGTGTTTAATATTTCCACTTTTAGCCAAGATCTAGACTCTGTATTAGACAAAAAAATGATCTCATCGACTTAGTCGAAGATAATTTTGAATTTCTTCAAGGTAAAAAAATTATTTAAATGTTTTTTACAATTTTATTTTATTCTATGCTTTTAGGAAAACATGCAACAGCCAAAGGAATAAAAGATTAAAATACAGCATGGCTTGAAATAGCTCAGACCTTAAATGATATCGGTCCCATTATAAAAACCGGCAAACAGTGGCTAAAAGTAAGTAGTAATAATTATATATTAACAAATAAAATTAATAATTATATATTTTAGTGTTGGATAAGTTTAAAATATAAAATAAAAGAAAAATTAAGAACGATCAGGAACGAACGTAATAGAACGAGGCCGGGCCCGATAACAAGTGAGGACGTTGACGGAAGCTTGTTTGATAATGAAGCAAGGTAAATACCTGAGCTTGACTGGCGCATAATTCAACTTTGTAGGATGGATGTTTTTGATGGCCATTCATCCAACGGTGAAGTTGGGTTTATGTTAACAAAGTATTTATAATTTAATAAATTATATATATATATATATATATATATATATATATATATATATATATATATATATATATATATATATATATATATATTAAATGCTAGTATGTTACATACATCTATTTCTATTGTGTATACGTTAGCTTTATATTTATATTATTTGTAGTCAGCAGTTCTACCAATTTTAAACTTTACTATCAATCAGCCATCTACATCTGCAACCACTATATTGGTAATTTCACCAGTTGCAGTAAGTAACTCCCGGATTTAAACAAACAGGAAGTACATTAAATTATTGCAAATTAATATTTTTTAGTCAATACCACATTTAAATTCATCAAACTCTACTCCCCCATCAATATCTACAATGCTATCCATTACACCAATTTTTGTAAGTATTAGAAACAGTAACGACATAGTATGCATGTCGGGATATTATTTTTAAAATATTTATTAATTTCAGCCATCAGAAACCAATGGCACAAGCCAACTTGTATCTTTATTTATTGAACCAGTGTCGACAACATTTTCGCCGATGTCACACCTTCTTTCGCCACAAGGAACACCCGAGCCCCCTGAGATTGACCCGGTAAATAATCGCCAACAAACTAGACGACCAGAGGTAAGCAATTAAATTATCATATAAATTATCATTAATTTAATCCAAATCATAATTTGCAGCAAACAGCAATGACGGTGGCATCCAACTCAAGAGGGAAAATAATGAGTTATTAAAAAAAATAATGAACTACTAGTTCAAACACAAAATATAAATTAAATTATTTTTTATTTAAAAAAAATGAATTCGTCTTAAGTTCTTTATTAATTTTATAATTTATTAGAAAATAAATGATTAAAAAAATCAGAAATTAAAATAAAATGAAAGAGAATTCATTTGTTAATATTCATCTTAATAACTGGAAGAGTATAATTTAAAATATTCATTATATTCAACACATATGTAGCCGGTTTCAATTTATTTTCTCAGATTCCTGTAATACATTGAACAGTTTTTACCGAAATAAACGAACCTGACCAAATGTAAACCGACGCGAGAAACCGTTGTTCAATGGATTATGGCCAAACTACATAAAACCCTGACCGAGAAAATATTACAAATAATTAATTTTTAACGTTTGATGTTCTTTAGACTACTGGCCTTCTCATAAATTTCTTCATTATAATTGGCTTTGTCATTCCTTTAATATACACTTAATACTAATTTAATTATGATAGATGCCGCTCGTTAAATAATTTAGTACTGCAAAATTGTTGAAGAAATCGGCGGTTCCACTATATTTATCAATGAACACCAGAGGGAAATTACCAAGGGAACTAATAATCATAATTTTTATTTCACCCAAACTAGGGACCTAATTTTAAATTCTTGCAAAGTAACAAGCTCAGAAGGTAATGTAGAACATATACCGACAGCTATACCTATACTATTGATAGCTTTTCCATTCAATTCGAATCAGTAGACCCATGGTCTAGATACTCACACTGGTTACACTTTAAACGATATTGCCGCAAATCGCGAAATTTCCTTTTCTTATAATGATAATGTTGGTAAAATTCATCCTGATTTAAATACAGTGAACTTAAATTTAAATTAAGACCACGATTATTCCTCACATGCAGCATATAACATTCACATTGATCATCATAATGGTCACAAAAGTTCCAACGTATTAAATATTAATTCTAACCCATTTGTCTTTAGTTTAGAAACTAGTATTCCATTGTCATCTATTGACGAACAACCTGAACTCAATATATGGTCTAGTAGTATTTAAGATAACCCCGTTATTGTTTCTTGTCTTTAGCAATATGACATTTCAGATTCAGATAGAAGCTCCTCACATAATCTTCAGAAAATACCCATTTCTCATTTTGATAGTGGAAGCAGTGTTGCTGGTGATAGTAGTAATTATTCTATAGCACAAATTCTAATAGACCCGCTAATTATAAAAATTTCAATAAAATCATCCTTAAACGAGCTTTAGAATCTTCTGAAGCAGATCTTTCTACAAGTCCCAGAAATAAGTTAATAAGGGAAGCAGAAATTAAAACTTTTAAGGGAAAAGTATAATAATTTAAATAGAAAAAATAAAAATAGGTCAAATCGTTTATAGGCAAAGAAAGAAGATTTTAAATTTAGGGGATTTATTAGATGATTTAGAGAAAAAAAACTTATTATCTACTTGTGAAAAGGATACAATTTTAAATGTATCTGATCCTAATTCGTATTTTATCAATAGATACAAAGACAAAATCTCTAATAAAAAAATAGCAAGGAAGTACCCAGAAGAAATTTGCGTTAAATTTAAACTATTAGTCCCCAAAAGCATATGAATATGTTCGTAAGCAATTTAAAAATTGTTTACCCCATCCCCGAACCCTTGCTAACCGGTACAAAGGGGTTGATGGCCTACTAGAAAAGGAAGAAAGGTGAGCACGTTGTAGGAAACGTATGTATTGATGAAATGTATATCCATCCTAAGTATGAATACGATTTCAATAAAAAAAAATGAGGTTGTGTAGTGTTTGAAGGTAGTGTCCCAAACAGTCACACTCTAGCTACTCAAGTGATTGTGTTTAGGCTTGTTTGCTGTAATAGTTCTTGAAAAATTCCCATTGGCTATTTTCTTATTTGTAGCTTAACCTCTCAAAAAAAACGCTCATTGAATGTTATTTGCGTTTACTGCATGATGCTGGGGTTATAACTGTTGGAGTAACATTTGATGGTTTGTCAACAAACTTTACTGTAGCAAGAGAATTAGGTTGTGATATTTCTACTCCTAACATGAACCTTGCTTTTCATTTACCCGATATATCTCATAAATTTTTAATTTTTTCTATCCCTGTCATATATTTAAATTAGTGAGGAATTTTCTAGCTAGTAAAGGTCTGTTTATAGATAGCAAAATAGTTTCATGGCATTTTTTGGAAGAACTACATCAAATTCAGACCCAGGAAGGTTTTCATTTGGCAAATAAATGACGTAAGGCTTACATTTATTTTATTAACCAAAAAATGAAGGTAGGTTGGCTGTTGTAACATTAAGTAATTCCGTAGCAAGTGCTTTAGAATTTTGTGATAGTACCCTAAAATTGCCTCAATTTGAAGGATGCAGCGGAACTATCAAATTTACTAGAATAAAAAATAATTCATTTGATATTTTAAATAGCAAAAAATTTCAAGGCTACGGTTTTAAAAAGCCAGTAAGCAGTAATAATTTTATATTATTTTGTTCAAAAT
The DNA here is from genome assembly GCA_963556175.1 of Tipula confusa. Classification (NCBI taxonomy): domain Eukaryota; kingdom Metazoa; phylum Arthropoda; class Insecta; order Diptera; family Tipulidae; genus Tipula; species Tipula confusa. The sequence continues at coordinate 120,821,828 of OY744476.1, forward strand.
ATTAATTATTAAAACAATAGAATATTTATTAGAACTCAAATTTTTATCCGATTGACGGCACTAAAATTTTAAATTCAAAAAATAGAACTAAATTTATTGGAATAATAATAGGTTGTCTTAATAATATCCAAGCCCTTCACGACAACTACTTAGAAACTTTTTTTGTCAGTAATACGTTCACGATTAAGGAAAGAATACGACTCCCACTTTAAAGCTTTTATTACTGCTTACAAGAAAATTATGTTCAACTAGGACAGACTAGACAAGTGCATTTCACAAACGGAAATTTTCATTTTAAACGTTTCAAATTTTAATTCCGATATTATCATTGATTTATCACCTGGTGTTCAATTGGATCCCGAAAACCCCGATAGTGATAGTGTTTATAATACAGATGAATTTCTTGGGGATCCAATAATTTTAAGTGTTCCATTAATGACATACATTCAATGACATACATTTGAGGATTTCTAGTTCGCTTTCTTTTTAAAAAACTTCACTGTGAGGACTGTTGTAAATTAATACAACCAAAACCAATTCAAGTGCTTCATTAATAAATTTGAAAAATAAGAGTGGCCTTTTTACGGCTTCTCCATCAGTATTAAAAATCTGCAAATATTCTGAAATAACAATCAAACGAGAACTCAAAATAGCAGATTATAGAAACATCGACCAAATCCATTCAAGCTTAAAACTCTTTAAAAAGATATGTTATAATGTTAATCATAATCTAGATTAAAATATTTTTACCGACAACATTTACATTTATTAACTCAGTCCATTATAGAAAAATATTATGATATTCATAATATTTTATAAATATTTTATGAATATCATTTTTTAGTTTTGAAAGAATAAAATTGCCTGATATTAAACACGAAATGTGTTCGAAACGTATATGATTTATAAATAAATTATAAAACAAACAAAAAATAAAGCCTTAAACCAAAAAAATCAAGAAATTCAATTAACCAATACTTCATAATACTAAACAAAAAAACTCTAAACTGCAATTGCATTTTTTTCAAAAATCATAAATTATTTTCATATTGTAACTCAACTAATCGTTCTAATGTAATTAGGAAAATAGTTTTACATACGAAAATAAAACAATATTTTAACAATAGTTATTATTTTTAAAATAAACTTTTAAAACTATAAGGCGATTTGAACAAATACATAATATATGAAAGGAATAACAACAAAATATAATATAATATAATAATAAATTATAATTAAACATTAAGCGATCTCAATCATCACCATCTTGATCGACGTTTTAAAGTAGGTATTTCATCAAAATATAAAATTACTTGTTTAAATACTTTGTCATTTCTGGCATATCTCAATGCCCAAGCATAAAATCTTAATAAAATTGTATTCTTATTTTGTCCAGGAAATTGTCGGTCCAAAATATAAATTTGTTCTCGTTGTTTTTTGTTTTTTCTTCTACCATGAATTTGTATAGGCAACTGAATACTTCTGCAGCACCTTGCCTGGCCGTAGTCTCATCCCACTAATAACAGAGTCTTTGACGATTAGCCAAATTATATAGGGTAAAATTATGTAAATTTAGTTTCCTTTTATAAAAGAATATATTAGTATTTCCGAAAGGGCACTGTAAAATTTTTTGAAAATCGAAACAAGATACAAAATTTGTATTTATTATCGCAGCAGCTTTATCAACATTTTTTCATCTTCTTGCTTCGTTTTTCATATTTTTATGTTTTGTATTAAGACCATAGACAACTAATAACAACTAATAGTTGTCTATGTTACGACTTCAAATTTTGCTTTTTTTAAGAATTCATATTGCTGTACCTTGTGCAATCATTAAACTGATCTTTTTTGAGCTCAACAATTCACAATTAAAGTTATAATTAAAAATATCCCTGTACATGTATTATTTTCTTGGAACGATATTAGATACAAACGATACATCTTCGCTACTTAAAGATCACCGTCAAGCTATTATTTGTAGTCTGGGATCATTAGTCGAGTCATTACATTCACCGTGGCAGCTGTCGCGAGTTACGTTCTGCACCCATTATTACCACCATACCGGTACAGCCCTACACGTTGAAACCATTACGAAATCAACAGGTCAACGTATTATAAATTTTCTACAAATGCTTAAACGATATTTCATACAATAATATTAGAGTTCAATATATTTTATTTTGCTTAATTAACTATAAATTTCATTATTTTCCATAAATAAGTAAATGCTGTTACTTATAATTTACACAATAATTTTATCGAGTTCAATATATTATATTTTTTTTTGGCTATTGAGTTGTAAATTTCAATATATAAAGAAATAAATGTAATACACAAAGTAGAGTATATTTGTATAACCGCAAGTCACCTGTAACGATAATTAATAAAAATAAATAAATTTGTTATAAAAATCAGTTGAAATAAAAAAAATCAATTAAATATAAATATATATATATATTTTTTTATAACACGACTACACGAACCAAAATTATAACTCGCGTCACTTCATTTTAAAATTAGTATTCTCTTAGTCGACTGAGATGACGTGACGTGGCAAATATCAAAATCTAAATTGATCGGGCAACACAAATAATTTCCTCAAAATTTGATAGATTTGTTGTCAACAAAAATTTTTTTTATTGTCGATACTGAAGTATTTAAAATTATCAGACTGATTTTATTATCAAATAATTATCAGTGTTCATTACTTTAATAATATTTTGTAGTTTATCTACAAAAGAATGAGTTCTTTCGAATTGCGTTTAGTTGTCATATTTAAATTTTATTTAAATTTATTTCGGTAATATTATTTCTAGTTAAGTGAATATAAATAGGAACTCACTTAATAAATTTTAGCAGCATGGAGTTGAAATATTTGTAAATTGCCGTCGAAAACTAATGCTTTATATTACAGGGTACGGTCAAGAGTAATTATTTCAATTAGTAGTTGGATTGTTGTATTTTATATTATTATATTTCTTAAATTTTATGTTTTGATATTCTTATATTAATATATTGTTATAATTGTTCAATTAATAAGTTTGTACTTTCAAGAGAAAACTAATCCAGTTTATTTCAGCCTACGGCTTGCAGAAATTATTTGATTTGATTGATTTTGATTTAGAATGTACGACCAAGCATTAAGCAGGATCTCCCGGAAAGCACCGGGCCTACCGTACACCCATTTTTACATATACTTGGAAGGATATGGTAGGATATTAGTTAATTATTGAGATCGACCCGGTTACAAACACCGTGACAGTCAATAGTTAGTAAATTTTTGTGGGGTAGGGAAAAAAAGGAATGTTAGTAATGACGGAATTAATACGGTTTCCCAGTAGCCAATATTCAAACTACTGTTAGTGTAAGACAATCACATTTTTGTTGTACTGCTCTGCATTCTGCCATCTCTTATCAGCAACTCCAGTGTGCCACCATTCATCTGTAATCTGCAGAGGTTCCCTGAAAACAGAATATATTAATAAACTAATTGCTCTTAGCCATAGGCTGTAAGAAATAGAACTAATTTCAATCGGAAATTATAATTTAATTAATTATAATATTATAAAATTATAATTCTGCAATCCATATGCTGTAATAAATTGGATTAGTTTCCCTTGAAATTCGTCCCGTTGCGTTTTTGCTAAAAATTAGGTGTTAATTTAGCACCGTACTAAAGTGGTAATATAAATCATAATATAACAGTACAAAGATATGAAATAATATAACATACAATAATATAACAAATATAAACACCAAAATTCAAATCTGAAACATAAGAATATACCGAATATAAAAATATAAAATATAAAGATATCGAAATTAATTAAATAATATCGGCATTTGTATGCAAATTAAATGCAGCAGCGATACTTGATTCAACATTTATTATTTCACGGCCCTTAAGACCTTCGTTCAATCATGTAATTTGTAGGAGAAGCCGGCATCCATCATCTTCGGGATGATAGCTTTCAACAATGTCACGTATTTGAGCATACGGATATTCTTTTGGGTTTAACACAAAATCTTCAGAGCTTTTCCGGTACAGATATAATTTATATAACTTCATTTTATTAAATAAAATTGATCTTTCAACATATAAATTTTAATTTTACTTGATTGATTGATTAGAGTGTACGGCCAAGGACGAACCAGGAACTCCCGGAATGCCGGGCACCACCGTACACCCGTGTTACATATAACAAAACCGAAGGAATGGAAGGAATGTTGGTTGTGACAGACTCGACCCGGTTGCAGACACCTAAGCGATCGATAGTTAGTGTGTTTTTTTTTTGTGGTGTAAGGAAAGGAAGGGCATGTTAGTAACGACAGATTTGACCCGGTTTTCCGGAAGCCAATATTCAACTAATGTTAGCACAAGACAATCACAATTTTGACGAGCTGCTCTGCATTATTTCATTTTTATCATCAACTGCAGTGTGCCCCCATTCAGGTGTATCAGCAAATGTTTCCTACAAGCAAAATCTAATAATGAAATATTTGCTCATAGCCGTAGGCTGTAATAAATTGAATTAGTTTTCATCTGAAATGATAAATTAATTAATTTGTAATATAATAAACTAATAATATCATAATATAATTTCTGCCAGCCGTAGACTGTAATAAACTGGATTAGTTTTCCCTGAAAATACAAATATATTAATTTGTCTCATAATAATAATATATTAATGTAATATGAATATATAAATACCTAAATACATAGATATATAAATATATAAATACATAAATATATAAACACATAATAGTAATTACACAAAGTACTTGCATTAAAATCCCATTTATATTTAATTTAAAACCAAAAACACTACCAATCGAATTTTATTAAAATAATTAAACAATTGAATTCGATCGAATCCACAGTTTTATAGCAATTACACAATGTATTTGCATTAAAATCCCGTTTATATTTACTTTAAAACCAAAAACACTACAAATCGAATTTTATTAAAATAATTAAACAATTGAACTCGATTGAATCCACCGTTTTTTAGCAATTACACAATGTACTTGCATTAAAATCCTGTTTATATTTAATTTAAAACCAAAAGCACTACAAATCGAATTTTATTAAAATAATTAAACAATTGAATTCGATTGAATCCACCGTCTTTTAGCAATTGCACAATGTACTTGCATTAAAATCCTATTTATATTTACTTTAAAACCAAAACACTACAAATCGAATTGTATTAAAATAATTAAACAATTGAATTCGATTGAATCTACCGTCTTTTAGCAATTGCACAATGTACTTGCATTAAAATCCTGTTTATATTTAATTTAAAACCAAAAACACTACAAATCGAATTTTATTAAAATAATTAAACAATTGAATTCGATTGAATCCACCGTCTTTTAGCAATTACACAATGTACTTGCATTACAATCCTGTTTATATTTACTTTAAAACCAAGAACACTACAAATCGAATTTTATTAAAATAATTAAACAACTGAATTCGATCGAATCCACCATTTTATAGCAATTACACAATGTACTTGCATTAAAATCCTGTTTATATTTAATTTAAAACCAAAAACACTACAAATCGAATTTTATTAAAATAATAAAACAATTGAATTCGATTGAATCCACCTTCTTTTAGCAATTACACAATGTACCTGCATTAAAATCCTGTTTATATTTACTTTAAAACCAAGAACACTACAAATCGAATTTTATTAAAATAATTAAACAACTGAATTCGATTGAATCCACCGTCTTTTAGCAATTACACAATGTACCTGCATTAAAATCCTGTTTATATTTACTTTAAAACCAAGAACACTACAAATCGAATTTTATTAAAATAATTAAACAACTGAATTCGATTGAATCCACCGTCTTTTAGCAATTACACAATGTACGTGCATTAAAATCCTGTTTATATTTAATTTAAAACCAAAAACACTACAAATCGAATTTTATTAAAATAATATATTATTATAATAATTATATTATTATATTTTGAATTAATTATTTTATAATGGCAGATGAAAATTAATTCAATTTATTACAGCCTACGACTAAGAGCAATTAGTTATTTAACAGATTTTTAGGGAACCTTTGCTTTTTGTTTTTAGGGAACCTTTGCAGATTACAGTTGAATTGTGGCGTTGCTGATATTATTTTTGCTGATAAGGGACGACAGGAAGCAGAGCAGTTTATTAAAATTGCGATTGTCTTGTGCTAACAGTAGTAAGAATATTGGCTACCGGGTAACCGGACCAATTCTGTCATTGCTAACAAACCTTTCCCTTCCTTACACCACAGAAATACTAACTATCGATCGCTTAGGGTCAGTAACCGGGTTGAGTCTGTCACAACTAACATTCCTTCGGTTTTGTTATATGTAACACGGGTGTACGGTGGTGCCCGGAATTCCGGGAGTTCCTGGTTAGTCCTTGGCCGTACACTCTTATCAATCATTCAAAGAATGAGTTCATTCGAATTGTTTTTTCGTTCTAGTGAAGAAGGCGAAGATTATTGTGATATGCGTGATTTTCGAAGGTATCTAAGAGACAAATCAAACCTGTTGGAATTACCAAACAACTTGTAAATCGTACCTTTCACGTGTTTACATTTTGTTATTTAATTTCTTAATTTTTAGATTTGTTCAGTATTTTCGGATTAATAAAGACGATTTCAAATTTCTTTAAAATTGGGCAGTCGTCTACAAAATACTACAAGATGTTCATCTATATCGCCAAGTATTAAACTATCCGCTACATGACGGTATTTTTCTAAGGGGGTATTTTGCTGAGGGTCTGGGTTAGCACAATCAACGTTTTCAAAAGTAGTTACTCAGGTGAATAATATTATTAAGGATGAAATATGTGCTGAGTTTATCAAATTTCACACGTCAAGAGCAGAAAAAGATAAAATAAAATAAACGTTATAACACCTGACATAGAACAAGCAAAAGCAGTAGCAGAAGAAGAAAAATATTGGCGTCGGAAAAAGAATAAGTAAGAATGCAATTAATGAATTCAATTTGTTAAAAATTCAAAAAATTATTAACAGTATAAGAATTTATTAAAAATATATAAAAAAAATCATTTTTCGGCACTATCACAATATTTCACATTATCAATATTTCCCGTTTATTACTCCAATTAACTTTATCATTCGATGTGTTTTTCGCAAGAATTTTTATTTCTGATAATTTTCTGAAATTTGATGTCTTTTTGTTCTATTTCGGTAACTAAATATGGACGCCCCCGTTGAATAAAATGTAAACAATATTTTGTTTTTATTTTGACCAAAAGCAAAATTTTACGATTTTGTTTTTAGAAACCTCAGTTAAAACGAACTTGTAGACAGCTAGCTACTTCACATGCAACTTGCTTAGCAGTAACACATCGAGGATACTCGGTTTAATATCACAAGCTACTCTTCTAGTCCTGCCATAGCAGCAGTACTGCAACCGTATAATAGAGGTAGTTGGAAACCATTAGCGTTCTTTTCTAACAAACTCAGTAATACAAAAGTCAAATACTCAGTCTTCGACAGAGAACTGTTAGCTATTTACTTTGATGGCTAAGTTAGATATTTTGTAGAAAGTTGGATTTTCACAGTCTACACAGGCCACAAGCCACTGATTAACGCCATACTTTCAAAAACGGAGCGTAGTCTACGACAAATGAGAGATTAGGATTATATATCCTAATTTTCAACGGATATATCCTAATTTTCAATGGATATCCGACACATTTCAGGTAAAAACAATGGGGTTGCAGTCACCTTGTTACATGAGCATGTGACCCACAGACTGCCTCAATCAACAACATACCTGACTTACAAAAAATATCCGAGTTACAACGTACGGACGATCAATTGAAAACTGATAAATTCATCAAAACCTTGAAGTACCAAGTATAAGCTTGAACTTGTAAATATCGCTGGTTGCGATTTATACTGCAAAATTTCGACAACAAATCATCGAGTATACATTCCACAAACATTAAGACGTGTGGTTTTCGAAATTCTACACAATATTTCACACACCGGAATACGTGCTTCACGAAGACTTATATCCACGCGTTATTTCTGGCCAAAATTGAATCTGAAATTGAAGAATGGGCAATAAATTGTTTATCATCTCAAAAAGGCAAGCATACAACGACTCAACATGGACAATTGTTTTTGGTAGGTCCACTAACACCATCAAAAGGAAACCAATATATCCTCACAATTGTTGATCGTTTCATACGCTGGCCTGAGGCATATCCCATTCCAGATATGACCGCTGCTACATTTACTAAGACATTTTTCGAGCAATACATATCAAGGAACGGCGTACTCCTTGAAATAATGACGGACTAAGGTAGCCAATTTGAGTCGACACTTTTATATCAGCTAAAAACAGCCTACCACCCGCAAGCAAACGGAATGATAGTGTTTCCACAGGGCAATAAAAACTTCACTCAGAGCTCGGGGTAACACCAAGCAGTGGAATTCAGAGTTACCAATCATTCTAGTGGGTATCAGAGCATGCGTTAAGGCCTTAGCTCGGTCCAGTCGACCTAGTATACGGCCAGAGCCTCATACGTCCCAGCGAATTTTTTTCAAGCCCCAATCTTTAAACCCCTCAATCAATGACTTAATGACGATGACGACTTCATACAGAAACTTTGCACTAATATGCAAGCATTAATTTCAGTCGATCCTCTCAAATAAGAGTTTCTCTATTTGTAATGGAACAAGACTCAGGCGCAAACCTTAGTCCTGAACAATTACATAGGTTCTCCAATGCGCTCTCCACCACATCTTTGTATATTCCGCTAGCTCAGCGTGAGGATATAGTCGTGGGTGTTGATGGTGCCACTTTTGGACCTTGATAAGCTGCATTAATTAAGTTTTTGTGGTCACAAAGGACCAATGGAATAGAACAAAAAAATAATAATTCGAGAGAGTCCGAACCGAGGACCACTCCCATGGATAATCTGAGATGGGGTGGCTAACGCCGAAAACACAACAGACGGAGAAAATTTACTTGGCTCTAGCTAGTCATTATTTGTTTTTTGTTTTCACGTAAAAAAAAACATGAATCTGATTATATATTAACAAAAAAAAAACGAAAAAAAAGAACTCACCTTCATATGGTTGTTTACATCCTAGATCAATAGAGATCAATATGTTCCTTCTTTCTTTGCTGTTTCTTGTTTTTCACACAATTCAGTTAATTTTTTTTTTAAAGAATGCAATTTCAATTTTATATTTAAAACAGTAACAAGAAAAACTTAAAAACCCGAGCGATTGACGCAGTGGTTAAAGCTGCGGCACTTGAAACGGGGGGTACCGGGTTCAAATCCGAACGAGAGAGGCTTGCAAAAGCGATTTTTCATCACCTGATTACGATCGGTGATGACGATGAACACCTATGACCCTGTTGGAGTGCAGAATCCATGGGCCAAGCCATCGTCCATGTCAGTACAGGTTGGCTGGAGCACTGCAATGTGCAGAAGAATTTAAAATCGAACTTGTATTCGTGCGTCTTCAATTTGGCTGGAAACAGCGTAAGGTAGGATGTTCAAAATTAACAGCGGCGAAAGAGTTGGGAGAGCTTCGGCCTCAGAAAAGATTGCAGGGTCCAAAAACAAAAAAAACTTAAATATTAATAACCATTTCAACAAAGCCAAGGTTACATGATACTAACTCAAATCAGGGAGGATTTACAAGATATCAAAAAAAAATCACTATAGAAAATTTATTTTATGATTACATTGCTACAATTCGATACAAAATAAATCAATATAGGATTAATAAAATGGAAATATGGAATATCGTACAACTGAACAATATTCAAATAACGTAGAACAAATTTGTTTGATATGAGGCTATGTGAGAGGATTTATTTATATTATAAAAATTAAATAATTTAAAATAAAATAAGAAAACTTAAGTATGGTATGTAATTTAGTTGATATTTATATTTATTAATATTATTTAAATAAAATCATAATTCTATTGTGTAAGATAATATTTGTATGAATATGTTGACACCAAAAAATATTATTTTGGTGCTAATTTGTTACAAACTAAATATAATATATTACACTAATAGTTTAGATAAATATAAATAATTTTGTATAATAAATATACAAAATATATTATATTCAATTTTTTGTTTTTAAATATGTTATCAAAATTTGTTTAATTTTTCCACTTTTAGCCAAGATCTAGACTCTGTATTAGACAAAAAAATGCTCTCATCGACTTAGTCGAAGAAAATTTTGAATTTCTTCAAGGTAAAAAAATTATTTAAATGTTTTTTACAATTTTATTTTAATCTATGCTTTTAGGAAAACATGCAACAGCCAAAGGAATAAAAGATTAAAATACAGCATGGCTTGAAATAGTTCAGACCTTAAATGATATCGGTCCCATTATAAAAACCGGCGAACAGTGGCTGTTTAAAATATAAAATAAAAGAAAAATTAAGAACGATCAGGAACGAACGTAATAGAACGAGGCCGGGCCCGATAACAAGTGAGGACGTTGACGGAAGCTTGTTTGATAATGAAGCAGGGTAGATACCTGAGCTTGACTGGCGCATAATTCAACTTTGTAGGATGGATGTTTTTGATGGCCATTCATCCAATGGTGAAGTTGGGTTTATGTTAACAGTAAGTATTTATAATTTAATAAATTATATATATATATATATATATATATATATATATATATATATATATATATATATATATATATATATATATATATATATATATATATATATATTAAATGCTAGTATGTTACATATATCTATTTCTATTGTGTATACGTTAGCTTTATATTTATATTATTTGTAGTCAGCAGTTCTACCAATTTTAAACTTTACTATCAATCAGCCATCTACATCTGCAACCACTATATTGGTAATTTCACCAGTTGCAGTAAGTAACTCCCGGATTTAAACAAACAGGAAGTACATTAAATTATTGCAAATTAATATTTTTTAGTCAATACCACATTTAAATTCATCAAACTCTTCTCCCCCATCAATATCTACAATGCAATCCATTACACCAATTTTTGTAAGTATTAGAAACAGTAACGACATAGTATGCATGTCGGATGGCTGAAATTAATAAATATTTTTAAAATATTTATTAATTTCAGCTATCAGAAACCAATGGCACAAGCCAACTTGTATCTTTATTTATTGAACCAGTGTCGACAACATTTTCGCCAATGTCACACCTTCTTTCGCCATAAGGAACACCCGAGCCCCCTGAGATTGACCCGGTAAATAATCGCCAACGAACTAGACGACCAAAGGTAAGCAATTAAATTATCATATAAATTATCATTAATTTAATCCAAATCATAATTTGCAGCAAACAGCAATGACGGAGGCATCCAACTCAAGAGGGAAAATAATGAGTTATTACAAAAAAATAATGAACTACTAGTTCAAACACAAAATATAAATTAAATTATTTTTTATTTAAAAAAAAATGAATTCGTCTTCAGTTCTTTATTAATTTTATAATTTATTAGAAAATAAATGATTAAAAAAATCAGAAATTAAAATAAAATGAAAGAGAATTCATTTGTTTATATTCATCTTAATAACTGGAAGAGTATAATTTAAAATATTCATTATATTCAACACATATGTAGCCGGTTTCAATTTATTTTCTCAGATTCCTGTAATACATTGAACAGTTTTTACCGAAATAAACGAACCTGACAAAATGTAAACCGACGCGAGAAACCGTTGTTCAATGGATTATGGCCAAACTACATAAAACCCTGACCGAGAAAATATTACAAATAATTAATTTTTTAACGTTTGATGTTCTTTAGACTACTGGCCTTCTCATAAATTTCTTCATTATAATTGGCTTTGTCATTCCTTTAATATACACTTAATACTAATTCAATTATGATAGATGCCGCTCGTTAAATAATTTAGTACTGCAAAATTGTTGAAGAAATCGGCGGTTCCCACTATATTTATCAATGAACACCAGAGGGAAATTACCAAGGGAACTAATAATCATAATATTTACTTCAGCCAAACTAGGGACCTAATTTTAAATTCTTGCAAAGTAACAAGCTCAGAAGGTAATGTAGAACATATACCGACAGCTATACCTATACTATTGATAGCTTTCCCATTCAATTCGAATCAGTGGACCCATGGTCTAGATACTCACACTGGTTACACTTTAAACGATATTGCTGCAAATTGCGAAATTTCCTTTTCTTATAATGATAATGTTGGTGAAATTCATCCTGATTTAAATACAGTGAACTTAAATTTAAATAAAGACCACGATTATTCCTCACATGCAGCATATAACATTCACATTGATCATCATAATAGTCACAAAAGTTCCAACGTTGCAAATATTAATTTTAACCCATTTGTCTTTAGTTTAGAAGCTAGTATTCCATTGTCATCTTTTGATGAACAACCTGAACTCAATATATGGTCTAGTAGTATTTAAGATAACCCCGTTATTGTTTCTTGTCTTTAGCAATATGACATTTCAGATTCAGATAGAAGCTCCTCACATAATCTCCAGAAAATACCCATTTCTCATTTTGATAGTGGAAGCAGTGTTGCTGGTGATAGTAGTAATTATTCTATAGCACAAATTCTAATAGACCCGCTAATTATAATAATTTCAATAAAATCACCCTTAAACGAGCATTAGAACCTTCTGAAGCAGATCTTTCTACAAGTCCCAGAAATAAGTTAGGGAAGCAGAAATTAAAACTTTTAAGGGAAAAGTATAATAATTTAAATAGAAAAAATAAAAATAGGTCAAATCGTTTATAGGCAAAGAAAGAAGATTTTAAATTTAGGGGATTTATTAGATGAGTTAGAGAAAAAAAACTTATTATCTACTTGTGAAAAGGATACAATTTTAAATGTATCTGATCCTAATTCGTATTTTATCAATAGATACAAAGACAAAATTTCTAATAAAAAAATAGCAAGGAAGTACCCAGAAGAAATTTGCGTTAAATTTAAACTATTAGTCCCCAAAAGCATATGAATATGTTCGTAAGCAATTTAAAAATTGTTTACCCCATCCCCGAACCCTTGCTAACCGGTACAAAGGGGTTGATGGCCTACTAGAAAAGGAAGAAAGGTGAGCACGTTGTAGGAAACGTATGTATTGATTAAATGTATATCCATCCTAAGTATGAATACGATTTCAATAAAAAAAAATGAGGTTGTGTAGAGTTTGAAGGTAGTGACCCAAACAGTCACACTCTAGCTACTAAAGTGATTGTGTTTAGGCTTGTTTGCTGTAATAGTTCTTGAAAAATTCCCATTGGCTATTTTCTTATTTGTAGCTTAACCTCTAAAAAAACGCTCATTGAATGTTGTTTGCGTTTACTGCATGATGCTGGGGTTATAACTATTGGAGTAACATTTGATGGTTTGTCAACAAACTTTACTGTAGCAAGAGAATTAGGTTGTGATATTTCTACTCCTAACATGAACCTTGCTTTTCATTTACCCGATATATCTCATCAATTTTTAATTTTTTTCTATCCCTGTCATATATTTAAATTAGTGAGGAATTTTTTAGCTAGTAAAGGTCTGTTTATAGATAGCAAAATAGTTTCATGTCATTTTTTGGAAGAACTACATCAAATTCAGACCCAGGAAGGTTTTCATTTGGCAAATACATGACGTAAGGCTTACGTCTATTTTATTAACCAAAAAACGAAGGTAGGTTGGGTGTTCAAACATTAAGTAATTCCGTAGCAAGTGCTTTAGAATTTTGTGATAGTACCCTAAAATTGCCTCAATTTGAAGGATGCAGCGGAACTATCAAATTTATTAGAATAAAAAATAATTCATTTGATATTTTAAATAGCAAAAAATTTCAAGGCTACGGTTTTAAAAAGCCAGTAAGCAGTAATAATTTTATATTATTTTGTTCAAAAATTATAAACTCAAAAAATAGAACTGGATTTATTAGAATAATAATAGGTTGTCTTAATAATATCCGAGCCCTTCACGACAACTACTTAGAAACTTTTTTTTCAGTAATACGTTCACGATTAAGGAAAGAATACGACTCCCACTTTAAAGCTTTTATTACTGCTTACAAGAGAATTATGTTCAACTAGGACAGACTAGACAAGTGCATTTCACAAACGGAAATTTTCATTTTAAACGTTTCAAATTTTAATTCCGATATTATCATTAATTTATCACCTGGTGTTCAATTGGATCCCGAAAACCCCGATAGTGATAGTGTTTATAAAACAGATGAATTTCTTGGGGATCTAATAATTTTAAGTGTTCCATTAATGACATACATTCAATGACATACATTTGAGTATCCAATGACATACATTTGAGGATTTCTAGTTCGCTTTCTTTTTAAAAAACTTCACTGTGAGGACTGTTGTAAATTAATACAACAAAAACCAATTCAAGTGCTTCATTAATAAATTTGAAAAATAAGAGTGGCCTTTTTACGACTTCTCCATCAGTATTAAAAACCTGCAAATATTCTGAAGCAACAATAAAAAGGGAACTCAAAATAGCAGATTATAGAAACATCGCCCAAATCCATTCAAGCTTAAAATTCTTTAAAAAGATATGTTATAATGTTCATCATAATCTAGATTAAAATATTTTTACCAACAACATTTACATTTATTAACTCAGTCCATTATAGACAAATATTATGATATTCGGTTAAATTTCTTTTGCAACGAAAAGTCCGTAAAGCGTAAATTTACCAATTTCTGTAATATAATTTTGTTTTAGTTTTGAAAGAATAAAATTGTCTGATATTAAACACGAAATGTGTTCGAAACGTATAAGATTTATAAATAAATTATAAAACAAACAAAAAATAAAGCCTTAAACCAAAAAAATCAAGAAATTCAATTAACCAATACTTCATAATACTAAACAAAAAAACTCTAAACTGCAGTTGCATTTTTTTCAAAAATTATAAATTATTTTCAAATTGTAACTGAACTAATCGTTCTAATGTAATTAGGAAAAAAGTTTTGCATACGAAAATAAAACAATATTTTAACAATAATTATTATTTTTTAAATAAACTTTTAAAACTATAAGACGATTTGAACAAATACATAATATATGAAAGGAATAACAACAAAATATAATATAATATAATAATAAATTATAATTAAACATTAAGCGATCTCAATCATCACCATCTTGATCGACGTTTTAAAGTAGGTATTTCATCAAAATATAAAATTACTTGTTTAAATACTTTGTCATTTCTGGCATATCTCAATTTTAAGTTGTTTTAATGCCCAAGCATAAAATCTTAATAAAATTGTATTCTTATTTTGTCCAGGAAATTGTCGGTCCAAAATATAAATTTGTTCTCGTTGTTTTTTGTTTTTTCTTCTACCATGAATTTGTATAGGCAACTGAATACTTCTGCAGCACCTTGCCTGGCCGTAGTCTCATCCCACTAATAACAGAGTCTTTGACGATTAGCCAAATTATATATGGTAAAATTATGTAAATTTAGTTTCCTTTTATAAAAGAATATATTAGTATTTCCGAAAGGGCACTGTAAAATTTTTTGAAAATCGAAACAAGATACAAAATTTGTATTTATTATCGCAGCAGCTTTATCAACATTTTTTCATCTTCTTGCTTCGTTTTTCATATTTTTATGTTTTGTATTAAGACCATAGACAACTAATAACAACTAATAGTTGTCTATGTTACGACTTCAAATTTTGCTTTTTTTAAGAATTCATATTGCTGTACCTTGTGCAATCATTAAACTGATCTTTTTTGAGCTCAACAATTCACAATTAAAGTTATAATTAAAAATATCCCTGTACATGTATTATTTTCTTGGAACGATATTAGATACAAACGATACATCTTCGCTACTTAAAGATCACCGTCAAGCTATTATTTGTAGTCTGGGATCATTAGTCGAGTCATTACATTCACCGTGGCAGCTGTCGCGAGTTACGTTCTGCACCCATTATTACCACCATACCGGTACAGCCCTACACGTTGAAACCATTACGAAATCAACAGGTCAACGTATTATAAATTTTCTACAAATGCTTAAACGATATTTCATACAATAATATTAGAGTTCAATATATTTTATTTTGCTTAATTAACTATAAATTTCATTATTTTCCATAAATAAGTAAATGCTGTTACTTATAATTTACACAATAATTTTATCGAGTTCAATATATTATATTTTTTTTTGGCTATTGAGTTGTAAATTTCAATATATAAAGAAATAAATGTAATACACAAAGTAGAGTATATTTGTATAACCGCAAGTCACCTGTAACGATAATTAATAAAAATAAATAAATTTGTTATAAAAATCAGTTGAAATAAAAAAAATCAATTAAATATAAATATATATATATATTTTTTTATAACACGACTACACGAACCAAAATTATAACTCGCGTCACTTCATTTTAAAATTAGTATTCTCTTAGTCGACTGAGATGACGTGACGTGGCAAATATCAAAATCTAAATTGATCGGGCAACACAAATAATTTCCTCAAAATTTGATAGATTTGTTGTCAACAAAAATTTTTTTTATTGTCGATACTGAAGTATTTAAAATTATCAGACTGATTTTATTATCAAATAATTATCAGTGTTCATTACTTTAATAATATTTTGTAGTTTATCTACAAAAGAATGAGTTCTTTCGAATTGCGTTTAGTTGTCATATTTAAATTTTATTTAAATTTATTTCGGTAATATTATTTCTAGTTAAGTGAATATAAATAGGAACTCACTTAATAAATTTTAGCAGCATGGAGTTGAAATATTTGTAAATTGCCGTCGAAAACTAATGCTTTATATTACAGGGTACGGTCAAGAGTAATTATTTCAATTAGTAGTTGGATTGTTGTATTTTATATTATTATATTTCTTAAATTTTATGTTTTGATATTCTTATATTAATATATTGTTATAATTGTTCAATTAATAAGTTTGTACTTTCAAGAGAAAACTAATCCAGTTTATTTCAGCCTACGGCTTGCAGAAATTATTTGATTTGATTGATTTTGATTTAGAATGTACGACCAAGCATTAAGCAGGATCTCCCGGAAAGCACCGGGCCTACCGTACACCCATTTTTACATATACTTGGAAGGATATGGTAGGATATTAGTTAATTATTGAGATCGACCCGGTTACAAACACCGTGACAGTCAATAGTTAGTAAATTTTTGTGGGGTAGGGAAAAAAAGGAATGTTAGTAATGACGGAATTAATACGGTTTCCCAGTAGCCAATATTCAAACTACTGTTAGTGTAAGACAATCACATTTTTGTTGTACTGCTCTGCATTCTGCCATCTCTTATCAGCAACTCCAGTGTGCCACCATTCATCTGTAATCTGCAGAGGTTCCCTGAAAACAGAATATATTAATAAACTAATTGCTCTTAGCCATAGGCTGTAAGAAATAGAACTAATTTCAATCGGAAATTATAATTTAATTAATTATAATATTATAAAATTATAATTCTGCAATCCATATGCTGTAATAAATTGGATTAGTTTCCCTTGAAATTCGTCCCGTTGCGTTTTTGCTAAAAATTAGGTGTTAATTTAGCACCGTACTAAAGTGGTAATATAAATCATAATATAACAGTACAAAGATATGAAATAATATAACATACAATAATATAACAAATATAAACACCAAAATTCAAATCTGAAACATAAGAATATACCGAATATAAAAATATAAAATATAAAGATATCGAAATTAATTAAATAATATCGGCATTTGTATGCAAATTAAATGCAGCAGCGATACTTGATTCAACACTTATTATTTCACGGCCCTTAAGACCTTCGTTCAATCATGTAATTTGTAGGAGAAGCCGGCATCCATCATCTTCGGGATGATAGCTTTCAACAATGTCACGTATTTGAGCATACGGATATTCTTTTGGGTTTAACACAAAATCTTCAGAGCTTTTCCGGTACAGATATAATTTATATAACTTCATTTTATTAAATAAAATTGATCTTTCAACATATAAATTTTAATTTTACTTGATTGATTGATTAGAGTGTACGGCCAAGGACGAACCAGGAACTCCCGGAATGCCGGGCACCACCGTACACCCGTGTTACATATAACAAAACCGAAGGAATGGAAGGAATGTTGGTTGTGACAGACTCGACCCGGTTGCAGACACCTAAGCGATCGATAGTTAGTGTGTTTTTTTTTTGTGGTGTAAGGAAAGGAAGGGCATGTTAGTAACGACAGATTTGACCCGGTTTTCCGGAAGCCAATATTCAACTAATGTTAGCACAAGACAATCACAATTTTGACGAGCTGCTCTGCATTATTTCATTTTTATCATCAACTGCAGTGTGCCCCCATTCAGGTGTATCAGCAAATGTTTCCTACAAGCAAAATCTAATAATGAAATATTTGCTCATAGCCGTAGGCTGTAATAAATTGAATTAGTTTTCATCTGAAATGATAAATTAATTAATTTGTAATATAATAAACTAATAATATCATAATATAATTTCTGCCAGCCGTAGACTGTAATAAACTGGATTAGTTTTCCCTGAAAATACAAATATATTAATTTGTCTCATAATAATAATATATTAATGTAATATGAATATATAAATACCTAAATACATAGATATATAAATATATAAATACATAAATATATAAACACATAATAGTAATTACACAAAGTACTTGCATTAAAATCCCATTTATATTTAATTTAAAACCAAAAACACTACCAATCGAATTTTATTAAAATAATTAAACAATTGAATTCGATCGAATCCACAGTTTTATAGCAATTACACAATGTATTTGCATTAAAATCCCGTTTATATTTACTTTAAAATCAAAAACACTACAAATCGAATTTTATTAAAATAATTAAACAATTGAACTCGATTGAATCCACCGTTTTTTAGCAATTACACAATGTACTTGCATTAAAATCCTGTTTATATTTAATTTAAAACCAAAAACACTACAAATCGAATTTTATTAAAATAATTAAACAATTGAATTCGATTGAATCCACCGTCTTTTAGCAATTGCACAATGTACTTGCATTAAAATCCTATTTATATTTACTTTAAAACCAAAATACTACAAATCGAATTGTATTAAAATAATTAAACAATTGAATTCGATTGAATCCACTGTTTTATAGCAATTACACAATGTACTTGCATTAAAATCCTGTTTATATTTAATTTAAAACCAAAAGCACTACAAATCGAATTTTATTAAAATAATTAAACAATTGAATTCGATTGAATCCACCGTCTTTTAGCAATTGCACAATGTACTTGCATTAAAATCCTATTTATATTTACTTTAAAACCAAAATACTACAAATCGAATTGTATTAAAATAATTAAACAATTGAATTCGATTGAATCCACCGTTTTTTAGCAATTACACAATGTACTTGCATTAAAATCCTGTTTATATTTAATTTAAAACCAAAAACACTACAAATCGAATTTTATTAAAATAATATATTATTATAATAATTATATTATTATATTTTGAATTAATTATTTTATAATGGCAGATGAAAATTAATTCAATTTATTACAGCCTACGACTAAGAGCAATTAGTTATTTAACAGATTTTTAGGGAACCTTTGCTTTTTGTTTTTAGGGAACCTTTGCAGATTACAGTTGAATTGTGGCGTTGCTGATATTATTTTTGCTGATAAGGGACGACAGGAAGCAGAGCAGTTTATTAAAATTGCGATTGTCTTGTGCTAACAGTAGTAAGAATATTGGCTACCGGGTAACCGGACCAATTCTGTCATTGCTAACAAACCTTTCCCTTCCTTACACCACAGAAATACTAACTATCGATCGCTTAGGGTCAGTAACCGGGTTGAGTCTGTCACAACTAACATTCCTTCGGTTTTGTTATATGTAACACGGGTGTACGGTGGTGCCCGGAATTCCGGGAGTTCCTGGTTAGTCCTTGGCCGTACACTCTTATCAATCATTCAAAGAATGAGTTCATTCGAATTGTTTTTTCGTTCTAGTGAAGAAGGCGAAGATTATTGTGATATGCGTGATTTTCGAAGGTATCTAAGAGACAAATCAAACCTGTTGGAATTACCAAACAACTTGTAAATCGTACCTTTCACGTGTTTACATTTTGTTATTTAATTTCTTAATTTTTAGATTTGTTCAGTATTTTCGGATTAATAAAGACGATTTCAAATTTCTTTAAAATTGGGCAGTCGTCTACAAAATACTACAAGATGTTCATCTATATCGCCAAGTATTAAACTATCCGCTACATGACGGTATTTTTCTAAGGGGGTATTTTGCTGAGGGTCTGGGTTAGCACAATCAACGTTTTCAAAAGTAGTTACTCAGGTGAATAATATTATTAAGGATGAAATATGTGCTGAGTTTATCAAATTTCACACGTCAAGAGCAGAAAAAGATAAAATAAAATAAACGTTATAACACCTGACATAGAACAAGCAAAAGCAGTAGCAGAAGAAGAAAAATATTGGCGTCGGAAAAAGAATAAGTAAGAATGCAATTAATGAATTCAATTTGTTAAAAATTCAAAAAATTATTAACAGTATAAGAATTTATTAAAAATATATAAAAAAAATCATTTTTCGGCACTATCACAATATTTCACATTATCAATATTTCCCGTTTATTACTCCAATTAACTTTATCATTCGATGTGTTTTTCGCAAGAATTTTTATTTCTGATAATTTTCTGAAATTTGATGTCTTTTTGTTCTATTTCGGTAACTAAATATGGACGCCCCCGTTGAATAAAATGTAAACAATATTTTGTTTTTATTTTGACCAAAAGCAAAATTTTACGATTTTGTTTTTAGAAACCTCAGTTAAAACGAACTTGTAGACAGCTAGCTACTTCACATGCAACTTGCTTAGCAGTAACACATCGAGGATACTCGGTTTAATATCACAAGCTACTCTTCTAGTCCTGCCATAGCAGCAGTACTGCAACCGTATAATAGAGGTAGTTGGAAACCATTAGCGTTCTTTTCTAACAAACTCAGTAATACAAAAGTCAAATACTCAGTCTTCGACAGAGAACTGTTAGCTATTTACTTTGATGGCTAAGTTAGATATTTTGTAGAAAGTTGGATTTTCACAGTCTACACAGGCCACAAGCCACTGATTAACGCCATACTTTCAAAAACGGAGCGTAGTCTACGACAAATGAGAGATTAGGATTATATATCCTAATTTTCAACGGATATATCCTAATTTTCAATGGATATCCGACACATTTCAGGTAAAAACAATGGGGTTGCAGTCACCTTGTTACATGAGCATGTGACCCACAGACTGCCTCAATCAACAACATACCTGACTTACAAAAAATATCCGAGTTACAACGTACGGACGATCAATTGAAAACTGATAAATTCATCAAAACCTTGAAGTACCAAGTATAAGCTTGAACTTGTAAATATCGCTGGTTGCGATTTATACTGCAAAATTTCGACAACAAATCATCGAGTATACATTCCACAAACATTAAGACGTGTGGTTTTCGAAATTCTATACAATATTTCACACATCGGAATATGTGCTTCACGAAGACTTATATCCACGCGTTATTTCTGGCCAAAATTGAATCTGGAATTGAAGAATGGGCAATAAATTGTTTATCATGTCAAAAAGGCAAGCATACAACGACTCAACATGGACAATTTTTTTTGGTAGGTCCACTAACACCAAAAGGAAACCAATATATCCTCACAATTGTTGATCGTTTCACACGCTGGCCTGAGGCATATCCCATTCCAGATATGACCGCTGCTACATTTGCTAAGACATTTTTCGAGCAATACATATCAAGGAACGGCGTACCCCTTGAAATAATGACGGACTAAGGTAGCCAATTTGAGTCGATACTTTTGTATCAGCTAAAAAACAGCCTACCACCCGCAAGCAAACGGAATGATAGAGTGTTTCCACAGGGCAATAAAAACTTCACTCAAAGCTCGGGGTAACACCAAGCAGTGGAACTCTGAGTTACCAATCATTCTAGTGGGTATCAGAGCATGCGTTAAGGCCTTAGCTCGGTCCAGTCGACCTAGTATACGGCCAGAGCCTCATACGTCCCGGCGAATTTTTTTCAAGCCCCAATCTTTAAACCCCTCAATCAATGACTTAATGACGATGACGACTTCATACAGAAACTTTGCACTAATATGCAAGCATTAATTTCAGTCGATCCTCGCAAAAAAGAGTTTCTCTATTTGTAATGGAACAAGACTCAGGCGCAAACCTTAGTCCTGAACAATTACATAGGTTCTCCAATGCGCTCTCCACCACATCTTTGTATATTCCGCTAGCTCAGCGTGAGGATATAGTCGTGGGTGTTGATGGAGCCACTTTTGGATCTTGATAAGCTGCATTAATTAAGTTTTCGTGGTCACAAAAGACCAATGGAATAGAACAAAAAAATAATAATTCGAGAGATTCCGAACCGAGGACCACTCCCATGGATAATCTGAGATGGGGTGGCTAACGCCGAAAACACAACAGACGGAGAAAATTTACTTGGCTCTAGCTAGTCAATATTTGTTTTTTGTTTTCACGTAAAAAAAACATGAATCTGATTATATATTAACAAAAAAAACAAAAAAAAAAGAACTCACCTTCAAATGGTTGTTTACATCCTAGATCAATAGAGATCAATATGTTCCTTCTTTCTTTGCTGTTCCTTGTTTTTCACACAATTCAGTTAATTTTTTTTTTAAAGAATGCAATTTCAATTTTATATTTAAAACAGTAACAAGAAAAACTTAAAAACCCGAGCGATTGACGCAGTGGTTAAGCTGCGGTACTTGAAACGGGGGGTACCGGGTTCAAATCCCAACGAGAGAGGCTTGCAAAAGCGATTTTTCATCACCTGATTACGATCGGTGATGACGATGAACACCTATGACCCTGTTGGAGTGCAGAATTCATGGGCCAAGCCATCGTCCATGTCAGTACAGGTTGGCTGGAGCACTGCAATGTGCAGAAGAATTTAAAATCGAACTTGTATTCGTGCGTCTTCAATTTGGCTGGTGACAGCGTAAGGTAGGATGTTCAAAATTAACAGCGGCGAAAGAGTTGGGAGAGCTTCGGCCCCAGAAAAGATTGCTGGGTTCAAAAACAAAAAAAAAACTTAAATATTAATCACCATTTCAACAAAGCCAAGGTTACATGATACTAACTCAAAACATGGAGGATTTACAAGATACCAAAAAAAAATCTAAAAAATTTATTTTATGATTACATCGCTACAATTCGATACAAAATAAATCAATATAGGATTAATAAAATGGAAATATGGAATATCGTACAACTGAACAATATTCAAATAACGTAAAACTAATTTGTTGTTATGAGGCTATGTGAGAGGATTTATTTATATTATAAAAATTAAATAATTTAAAATAAAATAAGAAAACTTAAGTATGGTATGTAATTTAGTTGATATTTATATTTATTAATATTATTTATATAAAATCATAATTCTATTGTGTAAGATAATATTTGTATGAATATGTTGACACCAAAAAATATTATATTGGTGCTAATTTGTTACAAACTAAATATAATATATTACACTAATAGTTTAGATAAATATAAATAATTTTATATAATAAATATACAAAATATATTATATTCAATTTTTTGTTTTTAAATATGTTATCAAAATGTGTTTAATATTTCCACTTTTAGCCAAGATCTAGACTCTGTATTAGACAAAAAAATGATCTCATCGACTTAGTCGAAGATAATTTTGAATTTCTTCAAGGTAAAAAAATTATTTAAATGTTTTTTACAATTTTATTTTATTCTATGCTTTTAGGAAAACATGCAACAGCCAAAGGAATAAAAGATTAAAATACAGCATGGCTTGAAATAGCTCAGACCTTAAATGATATCGGTCCCATTATAAAAACCGGCAAACAGTGGCTAAAAGTAAGTAGTAATAATTATATATTAACAAATAAAATTAATAATTATATATTTTAGTGTTGGATAAGTTTAAAATATAAAATAAAAGAAAAATTAAGAACGATCAGGAACGAACGTAATAGAACGAGGCCGGGCCCGATAACAAGTGAGGACGTTGACGGAAGCTTGTTTGATAATGAAGCAAGGTAAATACCTGAGCTTGACTGGCGCATAATTCAACTTTGTAGGATGGATGTTTTTGATGGCCATTCATCCAACGGTGAAGTTGGGTTTATGTTAACAAAGTATTTATAATTTAATAAATTATATATATATATATATATATATATATATATATATATATATATATATATATATATTAAATGCTAGTATGTTACATACATCTATTTCTATTGTGTATACGTTAGCTTTATATTTATATTATTTGTAGTCAGCAGTTCTACCAATTTTAAACTTTACTATCAATCAGCCATCTACATCTGCAACCACTATATTGGTAATTTCACCAGTTGCAGTAAGTAACTCCCGGATTTAAACAAACAGGAAGTACATTAAATTATTGCAAATTAATATTTTTTAGTCAATACCACATTTAAATTCATCAAACTCTACTCCCCCATCAATATCTACAATGCTATCCATTACACCAATTTTTGTAAGTATTAGAAACAGTAACGACATAGTATGCATGTCGGGATATTATTTTTAAAATATTTATTAATTTCAGCCATCAGAAACCAATGGCACAAGCCAACTTGTATCTTTATTTATTGAACCAGTGTCGACAACATTTTCGCCGATGTCACACCTTCTTTCGCCACAAGGAACACCCGAGCCCCCTGAGATTGACCCGGTAAATAATCGCCAACAAACTAGACGACCAGAGGTAAGCAATTAAATTATCATATAAATTATCATTAATTTAATCCAAATCATAATTTGCAGCAAACAGCAATGACGGTGGCATCCAACTCAAGAGGGAAAATAATGAGTTATTAAAAAAAATAATGAACTACTAGTTCAAACACAAAATATAAATTAAATTATTTTTTATTTAAAAAAAATGAATTCGTCTTAAGTTCTTTATTAATTTTATAATTTATTAGAAAATAAATGATTAAAAAAATCAGAAATTAAAATAAAATGAAAGAGAATTCATTTGTTAATATTCATCTTAATAACTGGAAGAGTATAATTTAAAATATTCATTATATTCAACACATATGTAGCCGGTTTCAATTTATTTTCTCAGATTCCTGTAATACATTGAACAGTTTTTACCGAAATAAACGAACCTGACCAAATGTAAACCGACGCGAGAAACCGTTGTTCAATGGATTATGGCCAAACTACATAAAACCCTGACCGAGAAAATATTACAAATAATTAATTTTTAACGTTTGATGTTCTTTAGACTACTGGCCTTCTCATAAATTTCTTCATTATAATTGGCTTTGTCATTCCTTTAATATACACTTAATACTAATTTAATTATGATAGATGCCGCTCGTTAAATAATTTAGTACTGCAAAATTGTTGAAGAAATCGGCGGTTCCACTATATTTATCAATGAACACCAGAGGGAAATTACCAAGGGAACTAATAATCATAATTTTTATTTCACCCAAACTAGGGACCTAATTTTAAATTCTTGCAAAGTAACAAGCTCAGAAGGTAATGTAGAACATATACCGACAGCTATACCTATACTATTGATAGCTTTTCCATTCAATTCGAATCAGTAGACCCATGGTCTAGATACTCACACTGGTTACACTTTAAACGATATTGCCGCAAATCGCGAAATTTCCTTTTCTTATAATGATAATGTTGGTAAAATTCATCCTGATTTAAATACAGTGAACTTAAATTTAAATTAAGACCACGATTATTCCTCACATGCAGCATATAACATTCACATTGATCATCATAATGGTCACAAAAGTTCCAACGTATTAAATATTAATTCTAACCCATTTGTCTTTAGTTTAGAAACTAGTATTCCATTGTCATCTATTGACGAACAACCTGAACTCAATATATGGTCTAGTAGTATTTAAGATAACCCCGTTATTGTTTCTTGTCTTTAGCAATATGACATTTCAGATTCAGATAGAAGCTCCTCACATAATCTTCAGAAAATACCCATTTCTCATTTTGATAGTGGAAGCAGTGTTGCTGGTGATAGTAGTAATTATTCTATAGCACAAATTCTAATAGACCCGCTAATTATAAAAATTTCAATAAAATCATCCTTAAACGAGCTTTAGAATCTTCTGAAGCAGATCTTTCTACAAGTCCCAGAAATAAGTTAATAAGGGAAGCAGAAATTAAAACTTTTAAGGGAAAAGTATAATAATTTAAATAGAAAAAATAAAAATAGGTCAAATCGTTTATAGGCAAAGAAAGAAGATTTTAAATTTAGGGGATTTATTAGATGATTTAGAGAAAAAAAACTTATTATCTACTTGTGAAAAGGATACAATTTTAAATGTATCTGATCCTAATTCGTATTTTATCAATAGATACAAAGACAAAATCTCTAATAAAAAAATAGCAAGGAAGTACCCAGAAGAAATTTGCGTTAAATTTAAACTATTAGTCCCCAAAAGCATATGAATATGTTCGTAAGCAATTTAAAAATTGTTTACCCCATCCCCGAACCCTTGCTAACCGGTACAAAGGGGTTGATGGCCTACTAGAAAAGGAAGAAAGGTGAGCACGTTGTAGGAAACGTATGTATTGATGAAATGTATATCCATCCTAAGTATGAATACGATTTCAATAAAAAAAAATGAGGTTGTGTAGTGTTTGAAGGTAGTGTCCCAAACAGTCACACTCTAGCTACTCAAGTGATTGTGTTTAGGCTTGTTTGCTGTAATAGTTCTTGAAAAATTCCCATTGGCTATTTTCTTATTTGTAGCTTAACCTCTCAAAAAAAACGCTCATTGAATGTTATTTGCGTTTACTGCATGATGCTGGGGTTATAACTGTTGGAGTAACATTTGATGGTTTGTCAACAAACTTTACTGTAGCAAGAGAATTAGGTTGTGATATTTCTACTCCTAACATGAACCTTGCTTTTCATTTACCCGATATATCTCATAAATTTTTAATTTTTTCTATCCCTGTCATATATTTAAATTAGTGAGGAATTTTCTAGCTAGTAAAGGTCTGTTTATAGATAGCAAAATAGTTTCATGGCATTTTTTGGAAGAACTACATCAAATTCAGACCCAGGAAGGTTTTCATTTGGCAAATAAATGACGTAAGGCTTACATTTATTTTATTAACCAAAAAATGAAGGTAGGTTGGCTGTTGTAACATTAAGTAATTCCGTAGCAAGTGCTTTAGAATTTTGTGATAGTACCCTAAAATTGCCTCAATTTGAAGGATGCAGCGGAACTATCAAATTTACTAGAATAAAAAATAATTCATTTGATATTTTAAATAGCAAAAAATTTCAAGGCTACGGTTTTAAAAAGCCAGTAAGCAGTAATAATTTTATATTATTTTGTTCAAAATATTAATTATTAAAACAATAGAATATTTATTAGAACTCAAATTTTTATCCGATTGACGGCACTAAAATTTTAAATTCAAAAAATAGAACTAAATTTATTGGAATAATAATAGGTTGTCTTAATAATATCCAAGCCCTTCACGACAACTACTTAGAAACTTTTTTTGTCAGTAATACGTTCACGATTAAGGAAAGAATACGACTCCCACTTTAAAGCTTTTATTACTGCTTACAAGAAAATTATGTTCAACTAGGACAGACTAGACAAGTGCATTTCACAAACGGAAATTTTCATTTTAAACGTTTCAAATTTTAATTCCGATATTATCATTGATTTATCACCTGGTGTTCAATTGGATCCCGAAAACCCCGATAGTGATAGTGTTTATAATACAGATGAATTTCTTGGGGATCCAATAATTTTAAGTGTTCCATTAATGACATACATTCAATGACATACATTTGAGGATTTCTAGTTCGCTTTCTTTTTAAAAAACTTCACTGTGAGGACTGTTGTAAATTAATACAACCAAAACCAATTCAAGTGCTTCATTAATAAATTTGAAAAATAAGAGTGGCCTTTTTACGGCTTCTCCATCAGTATTAAAAATCTGCAAATATTCTGAAATAACAATCAAACGAGAACTCAAAATAGCAGATTATAGAAACATCGACCAAATCCATTCAAGCTTAAAACTCTTTAAAAAGATATGTTATAATGTTAATCATAATCTAGATTAAAATATTTTTACCGACAACATTTACATTTATTAACTCAGTCCATTATAGAAAAATATTATGATATTCATAATATTTTATAAATATTTTATGAATATCATTTTTTAGTTTTGAAAGAATAAAATTGCCTGATATTAAACACGAAATGTGTTCGAAACGTATATGATTTATAAATAAATTATAAAACAAACAAAAAATAAAGCCTTAAACCAAAAAAATCAAGAAATTCAATTAACCAATACTTCATAATACTAAACAAAAAAACTCTAAACTGCAATTGCATTTTTTTCAAAAATCATAAATTATTTTCATATTGTAACTCAACTAATCGTTCTAATGTAATTAGGAAAATAGTTTTACATACGAAAATAAAACAATATTTTAACAATAGTTATTATTTTTAAAATAAACTTTTAAAACTATAAGGCGATTTGAACAAATACATAATATATGAAAGGAATAACAACAAAATATAATATAATATAATAATAAATTATAATTAAACATTAAGCGATCTCAATCATCACCATCTTGATCGACGTTTTAAAGTAGGTATTTCATCAAAATATAAAATTACTTGTTTAAATACTTTGTCATTTCTGGCATATCTCAATGCCCAAGCATAAAATCTTAATAAAATTGTATTCTTATTTTGTCCAGGAAATTGTCGGTCCAAAATATAAATTTGTTCTCGTTGTTTTTTGTTTTTTCTTCTACCATGAATTTGTATAGGCAACTGAATACTTCTGCAGCACCTTGCCTGGCCGTAGTCTCATCCCACTAATAACAGAGTCTTTGACGATTAGCCAAATTATATAGGGTAAAATTATGTAAATTTAGTTTCCTTTTATAAAAGAATATATTAGTATTTCCGAAAGGGCACTGTAAAATTTTTTGAAAATCGAAACAAGATACAAAATTTGTATTTATTATCGCAGCAGCTTTATCAACATTTTTTCATCTTCTTGCTTCGTTTTTCATATTTTTATGTTTTGTATTAAGACCATAGACAACTAATAACAACTAATAGTTGTCTATGTTACGACTTCAAATTTTGCTTTTTTTAAGAATTCATATTGCTGTACCTTGTGCAATCATTAAACTGATCTTTTTTGAGCTCAACAATTCACAATTAAAGTTATAATTAAAAATATCCCTGTACATGTATTATTTTCTTGGAACGATATTAGATACAAACGATACATCTTCGCTACTTAAAGATCACCGTCAAGCTATTATTTGTAGTCTGGGATCATTAGTCGAGTCATTACATTCACCGTGGCAGCTGTCGCGAGTTACGTTCTGCACCCATTATTACCACCATACCGGTACAGCCCTACACGTTGAAACCATTACGAAATCAACAGGTCAACGTATTATAAATTTTCTACAAATGCTTAAACGATATTTCATACAATAATATTAGAGTTCAATATATTTTATTTTGCTTAATTAACTATAAATTTCATTATTTTCCATAAATAAGTAAATGCTGTTACTTATAATTTACACAATAATTTTATCGAGTTCAATATATTATATTTTTTTTTGGCTATTGAGTTGTAAATTTCAATATATAAAGAAATAAATGTAATACACAAAGTAGAGTATATTTGTATAACCGCAAGTCACCTGTAACGATAATTAATAAAAATAAATAAATTTGTTATAAAAATCAGTTGAAATAAAAAAAATCAATTAAATATAAATATATATATATATTTTTTTATAACACGACTACACGAACCAAAATTATAACTCGCGTCACTTCATTTTAAAATTAGTATTCTCTTAGTCGACTGAGATGACGTGACGTGGCAAATATCAAAATCTAAATTGATCGGGCAACACAAATAATTTCCTCAAAATTTGATAGATTTGTTGTCAACAAAAATTTTTTTTATTGTCGATACTGAAGTATTTAAAATTATCAGACTGATTTTATTATCAAATAATTATCAGTGTTCATTACTTTAATAATATTTTGTAGTTTATCTACAAAAGAATGAGTTCTTTCGAATTGCGTTTAGTTGTCATATTTAAATTTTATTTAAATTTATTTCGGTAATATTATTTCTAGTTAAGTGAATATAAATAGGAACTCACTTAATAAATTTTAGCAGCATGGAGTTGAAATATTTGTAAATTGCCGTCGAAAACTAATGCTTTATATTACAGGGTACGGTCAAGAGTAATTATTTCAATTAGTAGTTGGATTGTTGTATTTTATATTATTATATTTCTTAAATTTTATGTTTTGATATTCTTATATTAATATATTGTTATAATTGTTCAATTAATAAGTTTGTACTTTCAAGAGAAAACTAATCCAGTTTATTTCAGCCTACGGCTTGCAGAAATTATTTGATTTGATTGATTTTGATTTAGAATGTACGACCAAGCATTAAGCAGGATCTCCCGGAAAGCACCGGGCCTACCGTACACCCATTTTTACATATACTTGGAAGGATATGGTAGGATATTAGTTAATTATTGAGATCGACCCGGTTACAAACACCGTGACAGTCAATAGTTAGTAAATTTTTGTGGGGTAGGGAAAAAAAGGAATGTTAGTAATGACGGAATTAATACGGTTTCCCAGTAGCCAATATTCAAACTACTGTTAGTGTAAGACAATCACATTTTTGTTGTACTGCTCTGCATTCTGCCATCTCTTATCAGCAACTCCAGTGTGCCACCATTCATCTGTAATCTGCAGAGGTTCCCTGAAAACAGAATATATTAATAAACTAATTGCTCTTAGCCATAGGCTGTAAGAAATAGAACTAATTTCAATCGGAAATTATAATTTAATTAATTATAATATTATAAAATTATAATTCTGCAATCCATATGCTGTAATAAATTGGATTAGTTTCCCTTGAAATTCGTCCCGTTGCGTTTTTGCTAAAAATTAGGTGTTAATTTAGCACCGTACTAAAGTGGTAATATAAATCATAATATAACAGTACAAAGATATGAAATAATATAACATACAATAATATAACAAATATAAACACCAAAATTCAAATCTGAAACATAAGAATATACCGAATATAAAAATATAAAATATAAAGATATCGAAATTAATTAAATAATATCGGCATTTGTATGCAAATTAAATGCAGCAGCGATACTTGATTCAACATTTATTATTTCACGGCCCTTAAGACCTTCGTTCAATCATGTAATTTGTAGGAGAAGCCGGCATCCATCATCTTCGGGATGATAGCTTTCAACAATGTCACGTATTTGAGCATACGGATATTCTTTTGGGTTTAACACAAAATCTTCAGAGCTTTTCCGGTACAGATATAATTTATATAACTTCATTTTATTAAATAAAATTGATCTTTCAACATATAAATTTTAATTTTACTTGATTGATTGATTAGAGTGTACGGCCAAGGACGAACCAGGAACTCCCGGAATGCCGGGCACCACCGTACACCCGTGTTACATATAACAAAACCGAAGGAATGGAAGGAATGTTGGTTGTGACAGACTCGACCCGGTTGCAGACACCTAAGCGATCGATAGTTAGTGTGTTTTTTTTTTGTGGTGTAAGGAAAGGAAGGGCATGTTAGTAACGACAGATTTGACCCGGTTTTCCGGAAGCCAATATTCAACTAATGTTAGCACAAGACAATCACAATTTTGACGAGCTGCTCTGCATTATTTCATTTTTATCATCAACTGCAGTGTGCCCCCATTCAGGTGTATCAGCAAATGTTTCCTACAAGCAAAATCTAATAATGAAATATTTGCTCATAGCCGTAGGCTGTAATAAATTGAATTAGTTTTCATCTGAAATGATAAATTAATTAATTTGTAATATAATAAACTAATAATATCATAATATAATTTCTGCCAGCCGTAGACTGTAATAAACTGGATTAGTTTTCCCTGAAAATACAAATATATTAATTTGTCTCATAATAATAATATATTAATGTAATATGAATATATAAATACCTAAATACATAGATATATAAATATATAAATACATAAATATATAAACACATAATAGTAATTACACAAAGTACTTGCATTAAAATCCCATTTATATTTAATTTAAAACCAAAAACACTACCAATCGAATTTTATTAAAATAATTAAACAATTGAATTCGATCGAATCCACAGTTTTATAGCAATTACACAATGTATTTGCATTAAAATCCCGTTTATATTTACTTTAAAACCAAAAACACTACAAATCGAATTTTATTAAAATAATTAAACAATTGAACTCGATTGAATCCACCGTTTTTTAGCAATTACACAATGTACTTGCATTAAAATCCTGTTTATATTTAATTTAAAACCAAAAGCACTACAAATCGAATTTTATTAAAATAATTAAACAATTGAATTCGATTGAATCCACCGTCTTTTAGCAATTGCACAATGTACTTGCATTAAAATCCTATTTATATTTACTTTAAAACCAAAACACTACAAATCGAATTGTATTAAAATAATTAAACAATTGAATTCGATTGAATCTACCGTCTTTTAGCAATTGCACAATGTACTTGCATTAAAATCCTGTTTATATTTAATTTAAAACCAAAAACACTACAAATCGAATTTTATTAAAATAATTAAACAATTGAATTCGATTGAATCCACCGTCTTTTAGCAATTACACAATGTACTTGCATTACAATCCTGTTTATATTTACTTTAAAACCAAGAACACTACAAATCGAATTTTATTAAAATAATTAAACAACTGAATTCGATCGAATCCACCATTTTATAGCAATTACACAATGTACTTGCATTAAAATCCTGTTTATATTTAATTTAAAACCAAAAACACTACAAATCGAATTTTATTAAAATAATAAAACAATTGAATTCGATTGAATCCACCTTCTTTTAGCAATTACACAATGTACCTGCATTAAAATCCTGTTTATATTTACTTTAAAACCAAGAACACTACAAATCGAATTTTATTAAAATAATTAAACAACTGAATTCGATTGAATCCACCGTCTTTTAGCAATTACACAATGTACCTGCATTAAAATCCTGTTTATATTTACTTTAAAACCAAGAACACTACAAATCGAATTTTATTAAAATAATAT
Organism: Tipula confusa; assembly: GCA_963556175.1. Classification (NCBI taxonomy): domain Eukaryota; kingdom Metazoa; phylum Arthropoda; class Insecta; order Diptera; family Tipulidae; genus Tipula; species Tipula confusa. The sequence goes on from OY744476.1 coordinate 120,855,197, forward strand.
ATTATTATAATAATTATATTATTATATTTTGAATTAATTATTTTATAATGGCAGATGAAAATTAATTCAATTTATTACAGCCTACGACTAAGAGCAATTAGTTATTTAACAGATTTTTAGGGAACCTTTGCTTTTTGTTTTTAGGGAACCTTTGCAGATTACAGTTGAATTGTGGCGTTGCTGATATTATTTTTGCTGATAAGGGACGACAGGAAGCAGAGCAGTTTATTAAAATTGCGATTGTCTTGTGCTAACAGTAGTAAGAATATTGGCTACCGGGTAACCGGACCAATTCTGTCATTGCTAACAAACCTTTCCCTTCCTTACACCACAGAAATACTAACTATCGATCGCTTAGGGTCAGTAACCGGGTTGAGTCTGTCACAACTAACATTCCTTCGGTTTTGTTATATGTAACACGGGTGTACGGTGGTGCCCGGAATTCCGGGAGTTCCTGGTTAGTCCTTGGCCGTACACTCTTATCAATCATTCAAAGAATGAGTTCATTCGAATTGTTTTTTCGTTCTAGTGAAGAAGGCGAAGATTATTGTGATATGCGTGATTTTCGAAGGTATCTAAGAGACAAATCAAACCTGTTGGAATTACCAAACAACTTGTAAATCGTACCTTTCACGTGTTTACATTTTGTTATTTAATTTCTTAATTTTTAGATTTGTTCAGTATTTTCGGATTAATAAAGACGATTTCAAATTTCTTTAAAATTGGGCAGTCGTCTACAAAATACTACAAGATGTTCATCTATATCGCCAAGTATTAAACTATCCGCTACATGACGGTATTTTTCTAAGGGGGTATTTTGCTGAGGGTCTGGGTTAGCACAATCAACGTTTTCAAAAGTAGTTACTCAGGTGAATAATATTATTAAGGATGAAATATGTGCTGAGTTTATCAAATTTCACACGTCAAGAGCAGAAAAAGATAAAATAAAATAAACGTTATAACACCTGACATAGAACAAGCAAAAGCAGTAGCAGAAGAAGAAAAATATTGGCGTCGGAAAAAGAATAAGTAAGAATGCAATTAATGAATTCAATTTGTTAAAAATTCAAAAAATTATTAACAGTATAAGAATTTATTAAAAATATATAAAAAAAATCATTTTTCGGCACTATCACAATATTTCACATTATCAATATTTCCCGTTTATTACTCCAATTAACTTTATCATTCGATGTGTTTTTCGCAAGAATTTTTATTTCTGATAATTTTCTGAAATTTGATGTCTTTTTGTTCTATTTCGGTAACTAAATATGGACGCCCCCGTTGAATAAAATGTAAACAATATTTTGTTTTTATTTTGACCAAAAGCAAAATTTTACGATTTTGTTTTTAGAAACCTCAGTTAAAACGAACTTGTAGACAGCTAGCTACTTCACATGCAACTTGCTTAGCAGTAACACATCGAGGATACTCGGTTTAATATCACAAGCTACTCTTCTAGTCCTGCCATAGCAGCAGTACTGCAACCGTATAATAGAGGTAGTTGGAAACCATTAGCGTTCTTTTCTAACAAACTCAGTAATACAAAAGTCAAATACTCAGTCTTCGACAGAGAACTGTTAGCTATTTACTTTGATGGCTAAGTTAGATATTTTGTAGAAAGTTGGATTTTCACAGTCTACACAGGCCACAAGCCACTGATTAACGCCATACTTTCAAAAACGGAGCGTAGTCTACGACAAATGAGAGATTAGGATTATATATCCTAATTTTCAACGGATATATCCTAATTTTCAATGGATATCCGACACATTTCAGGTAAAAACAATGGGGTTGCAGTCACCTTGTTACATGAGCATGTGACCCACAGACTGCCTCAATCAACAACATACCTGACTTACAAAAAATATCCGAGTTACAACGTACGGACGATCAATTGAAAACTGATAAATTCATCAAAACCTTGAAGTACCAAGTATAAGCTTGAACTTGTAAATATCGCTGGTTGCGATTTATACTGCAAAATTTCGACAACAAATCATCGAGTATACATTCCACAAACATTAAGACGTGTGGTTTTCGAAATTCTACACAATATTTCACACACCGGAATACGTGCTTCACGAAGACTTATATCCACGCGTTATTTCTGGCCAAAATTGAATCTGAAATTGAAGAATGGGCAATAAATTGTTTATCATCTCAAAAAGGCAAGCATACAACGACTCAACATGGACAATTGTTTTTGGTAGGTCCACTAACACCATCAAAAGGAAACCAATATATCCTCACAATTGTTGATCGTTTCATACGCTGGCCTGAGGCATATCCCATTCCAGATATGACCGCTGCTACATTTACTAAGACATTTTTCGAGCAATACATATCAAGGAACGGCGTACTCCTTGAAATAATGACGGACTAAGGTAGCCAATTTGAGTCGACACTTTTATATCAGCTAAAAACAGCCTACCACCCGCAAGCAAACGGAATGATAGTGTTTCCACAGGGCAATAAAAACTTCACTCAGAGCTCGGGGTAACACCAAGCAGTGGAATTCAGAGTTACCAATCATTCTAGTGGGTATCAGAGCATGCGTTAAGGCCTTAGCTCGGTCCAGTCGACCTAGTATACGGCCAGAGCCTCATACGTCCCAGCGAATTTTTTTCAAGCCCCAATCTTTAAACCCCTCAATCAATGACTTAATGACGATGACGACTTCATACAGAAACTTTGCACTAATATGCAAGCATTAATTTCAGTCGATCCTCTCAAATAAGAGTTTCTCTATTTGTAATGGAACAAGACTCAGGCGCAAACCTTAGTCCTGAACAATTACATAGGTTCTCCAATGCGCTCTCCACCACATCTTTGTATATTCCGCTAGCTCAGCGTGAGGATATAGTCGTGGGTGTTGATGGTGCCACTTTTGGACCTTGATAAGCTGCATTAATTAAGTTTTTGTGGTCACAAAGGACCAATGGAATAGAACAAAAAAATAATAATTCGAGAGAGTCCGAACCGAGGACCACTCCCATGGATAATCTGAGATGGGGTGGCTAACGCCGAAAACACAACAGACGGAGAAAATTTACTTGGCTCTAGCTAGTCATTATTTGTTTTTTGTTTTCACGTAAAAAAAAACATGAATCTGATTATATATTAACAAAAAAAAAACGAAAAAAAAGAACTCACCTTCATATGGTTGTTTACATCCTAGATCAATAGAGATCAATATGTTCCTTCTTTCTTTGCTGTTTCTTGTTTTTCACACAATTCAGTTAATTTTTTTTTTAAAGAATGCAATTTCAATTTTATATTTAAAACAGTAACAAGAAAAACTTAAAAACCCGAGCGATTGACGCAGTGGTTAAAGCTGCGGCACTTGAAACGGGGGGTACCGGGTTCAAATCCGAACGAGAGAGGCTTGCAAAAGCGATTTTTCATCACCTGATTACGATCGGTGATGACGATGAACACCTATGACCCTGTTGGAGTGCAGAATCCATGGGCCAAGCCATCGTCCATGTCAGTACAGGTTGGCTGGAGCACTGCAATGTGCAGAAGAATTTAAAATCGAACTTGTATTCGTGCGTCTTCAATTTGGCTGGTGACAGCGTAAGGTAGGATGTTCAAAATTAACAGCGGCGAAAGAGTTGGGAGAGCTTCGGCCTCAGAAAAGATTGCAGGGTCCAAAAACAAAAAAAACTTAAATATTAATAACCATTTCAACAAAGCCAAGGTTACATGATACTAACTCAAATCAGGGAGGATTTACAAGATATCAAAAAAAAATCACTATAGAAAATTTATTTTATGATTACATTGCTACAATTCGATACAAAATAAATCAATATAGGATTAATAAAATGGAAATATGGAATATCGTACAACTGAACAATATTCAAATAACGTAGAACAAATTTGTTTGATATGAGGCTATGTGAGAGGATTTATTTATATTATAAAAATTAAATAATTTAAAATAAAATAAGAAAACTTAAGTATGGTATGTAATTTAGTTGATATTTATATTTATTAATATTATTTAAATAAAATCATAATTCTATTGTGTAAGATAATATTTGTATGAATATGTTGACACCAAAAAATATTATTTTGGTGCTAATTTGTTACAAACTAAATATAATATATTACACTAATAGTTTAGATAAATATAAATAATTTTGTATAATAAATATACAAAATATATTATATTCAATTTTTTGTTTTTAAATATGTTATCAAAATTTGTTTAATTTTTCCACTTTTAGCCAAGATCTAGACTCTGTATTAGACAAAAAAATGCTCTCATCGACTTAGTCGAAGAAAATTTTGAATTTCTTCAAGGTAAAAAAATTATTTAAATGTTTTTTACAATTTTATTTTAATCTATGCTTTTAGGAAAACATGCAACAGCCAAAGGAATAAAAGATTAAAATACAGCATGGCTTGAAATAGTTCAGACCTTAAATGATATCGGTCCCATTATAAAAACCGGCGAACAGTGGCTGTTTAAAATATAAAATAAAAGAAAAATTAAGAACGATCAGGAACGAACGTAATAGAACGAGGCCGGGCCCGATAACAAGTGAGGACGTTGACGGAAGCTTGTTTGATAATGAAGCAGGGTAGATACCTGAGCTTGACTGGCGCATAATTCAACTTTGTAGGATGGATGTTTTTGATGGCCATTCATCCAATGGTGAAGTTGGGTTTATGTTAACAGTAAGTATTTATAATTTAATAAATTATATATATATATATATATATATATATATATATATATATATATATATATATATATATATATATATATATATATATATATATATATATATATAAGCTAGTATGTTACATATATCTATTTCTATTGTGTATACGTTAGCTTTATATTTATATTATTTGTAGTCAGCAGTTCTACCAATTTTAAACTTTACTATCAATCAGCCATCTACATCTGCAACCACTATATTGGTAATTTCACCAGTTGCAGTAAGTAACTCCCGGATTTAAACAAACAGGAAGTACATTAAATTATTGCAAATTAATATTTTTTAGTCAATACCACATTTAAATTCATCAAACTCTTCTCCCCCATCAATATCTACAATGCAATCCATTACACCAATTTTTGTAAGTATTAGAAACAGTAACGACATAGTATGCATGTCGGATGGCTGAAATTAATAAATATTTTTAAAATATTTATTAATTTCAGCTATCAGAAACCAATGGCACAAGCCAACTTGTATCTTTATTTATTGAACCAGTGTCGACAACATTTTCGCCAATGTCACACCTTCTTTCGCCATAAGGAACACCCGAGCCCCCTGAGATTGACCCGGTAAATAATCGCCAACGAACTAGACGACCAAAGGTAAGCAATTAAATTATCATATAAATTATCATTAATTTAATCCAAATCATAATTTGCAGCAAACAGCAATGACGGAGGCATCCAACTCAAGAGGGAAAATAATGAGTTATTACAAAAAAATAATGAACTACTAGTTCAAACACAAAATATAAATTAAATTATTTTTTATTTAAAAAAAAATGAATTCGTCTTCAGTTCTTTATTAATTTTATAATTTATTAGAAAATAAATGATTAAAAAAATCAGAAATTAAAATAAAATGAAAGAGAATTCATTTGTTTATATTCATCTTAATAACTGGAAGAGTATAATTTAAAATATTCATTATATTCAACACATATGTAGCCGGTTTCAATTTATTTTCTCAGATTCCTGTAATACATTGAACAGTTTTTACCGAAATAAACGAACCTGACAAAATGTAAACCGACGCGAGAAACCGTTGTTCAATGGATTATGGCCAAACTACATAAAACCCTGACCGAGAAAATATTACAAATAATTAATTTTTTAACGTTTGATGTTCTTTAGACTACTGGCCTTCTCATAAATTTCTTCATTATAATTGGCTTTGTCATTCCTTTAATATACACTTAATACTAATTCAATTATGATAGATGCCGCTCGTTAAATAATTTAGTACTGCAAAATTGTTGAAGAAATCGGCGGTTCCCACTATATTTATCAATGAACACCAGAGGGAAATTACCAAGGGAACTAATAATCATAATATTTACTTCAGCCAAACTAGGGACCTAATTTTAAATTCTTGCAAAGTAACAAGCTCAGAAGGTAATGTAGAACATATACCGACAGCTATACCTATACTATTGATAGCTTTCCCATTCAATTCGAATCAGTGGACCCATGGTCTAGATACTCACACTGGTTACACTTTAAACGATATTGCTGCAAATTGCGAAATTTCCTTTTCTTATAATGATAATGTTGGTGAAATTCATCCTGATTTAAATACAGTGAACTTAAATTTAAATAAAGACCACGATTATTCCTCACATGCAGCATATAACATTCACATTGATCATCATAATAGTCACAAAAGTTCCAACGTTGCAAATATTAATTTTAACCCATTTGTCTTTAGTTTAGAAGCTAGTATTCCATTGTCATCTTTTGATGAACAACCTGAACTCAATATATGGTCTAGTAGTATTTAAGATAACCCCGTTATTGTTTCTTGTCTTTAGCAATATGACATTTCAGATTCAGATAGAAGCTCCTCACATAATCTCCAGAAAATACCCATTTCTCATTTTGATAGTGGAAGCAGTGTTGCTGGTGATAGTAGTAATTATTCTATAGCACAAATTCTAATAGACCCGCTAATTATAATAATTTCAATAAAATCACCCTTAAACGAGCATTAGAACCTTCTGAAGCAGATCTTTCTACAAGTCCCAGAAATAAGTTAGGGAAGCAGAAATTAAAACTTTTAAGGGAAAAGTATAATAATTTAAATAGAAAAAATAAAAATAGGTCAAATCGTTTATAGGCAAAGAAAGAAGATTTTAAATTTAGGGGATTTATTAGATGAGTTAGAGAAAAAAAACTTATTATCTACTTGTGAAAAGGATACAATTTTAAATGTATCTGATCCTAATTCGTATTTTATCAATAGATACAAAGACAAAATTTCTAATAAAAAAATAGCAAGGAAGTACCCAGAAGAAATTTGCGTTAAATTTAAACTATTAGTCCCCAAAAGCATATGAATATGTTCGTAAGCAATTTAAAAATTGTTTACCCCATCCCCGAACCCTTGCTAACCGGTACAAAGGGGTTGATGGCCTACTAGAAAAGGAAGAAAGGTGAGCACGTTGTAGGAAACGTATGTATTGATTAAATGTATATCCATCCTAAGTATGAATACGATTTCAATAAAAAAAAATGAGGTTGTGTAGAGTTTGAAGGTAGTGACCCAAACAGTCACACTCTAGCTACTAAAGTGATTGTGTTTAGGCTTGTTTGCTGTAATAGTTCTTGAAAAATTCCCATTGGCTATTTTCTTATTTGTAGCTTAACCTCTAAAAAAACGCTCATTGAATGTTGTTTGCGTTTACTGCATGATGCTGGGGTTATAACTATTGGAGTAACATTTGATGGTTTGTCAACAAACTTTACTGTAGCAAGAGAATTAGGTTGTGATATTTCTACTCCTAACATGAACCTTGCTTTTCATTTACCCGATATATCTCATCAATTTTTAATTTTTTTCTATCCCTGTCATATATTTAAATTAGTGAGGAATTTTTTAGCTAGTAAAGGTCTGTTTATAGATAGCAAAATAGTTTCATGTCATTTTTTGGAAGAACTACATCAAATTCAGACCCAGGAAGGTTTTCATTTGGCAAATACATGACGTAAGGCTTACGTCTATTTTATTAACCAAAAAACGAAGGTAGGTTGGGTGTTCAAACATTAAGTAATTCCGTAGCAAGTGCTTTAGAATTTTGTGATAGTACCCTAAAATTGCCTCAATTTGAAGGATGCAGCGGAACTATCAAATTTATTAGAATAAAAAATAATTCATTTGATATTTTAAATAGCAAAAAATTTCAAGGCTACGGTTTTAAAAAGCCAGTAAGCAGTAATAATTTTATATTATTTTGTTCAAAAATTATAAACTCAAAAAATAGAACTGGATTTATTAGAATAATAATAGGTTGTCTTAATAATATCCGAGCCCTTCACGACAACTACTTAGAAACTTTTTTTTCAGTAATACGTTCACGATTAAGGAAAGAATACGACTCCCACTTTAAAGCTTTTATTACTGCTTACAAGAGAATTATGTTCAACTAGGACAGACTAGACAAGTGCATTTCACAAACGGAAATTTTCATTTTAAACGTTTCAAATTTTAATTCCGATATTATCATTAATTTATCACCTGGTGTTCAATTGGATCCCGAAAACCCCGATAGTGATAGTGTTTATAAAACAGATGAATTTCTTGGGGATCCAATAATTTTAAGTGTTCCATTAATGACATACATTCAATGACATACATTTGAGTATCCAATGACATACATTTGAGGATTTCTAGTTCGCTTTCTTTTTAAAAAACTTCACTGTGAGGACTGTTGTAAATTAATACAACAAAAACCAATTCAAGTGCTTCATTAATAAATTTGAAAAATAAGAGTGGCCTTTTTACGACTTCTCCATCAGTATTAAAAACCTGCAAATATTCTGAAGCAACAATAAAAAGGGAACTCAAAATAGCAGATTATAGAAACATCGCCCAAATCCATTCAAGCTTAAAATTCTTTAAAAAGATATGTTATAATGTTCATCATAATCTAGATTAAAATATTTTTACCAACAACATTTACATTTATTAACTCAGTCCATTATAGACAAATATTATGATATTCGGTTAAATTTCTTTTGCAACGAAAAGTCCGTAAAGCGTAAATTTACCAATTTCTGTAATATAATTTTGTTTTAGTTTTGAAAGAATAAAATTGCCTGATATTAAACACGAAATGTGTTCGAAACGTATAAGATTTATAAATAAATTATAAAACAAACAAAAAATAAAGCCTTAAACCAAAAAAATCAAGAAATTCAATTAACCAATACTTCATAATACTAAACAAAAAAACTCTAAACTGCAGTTGCATTTTTTTCAAAAATTATAAATTATTTTCAAATTGTAACTGAACTAATCGTTCTAATGTAATTAGGAAAAAAGTTTTACATACGAAAATAAAACAATATTTTAACAATAATTATTATTTTTTAAATAAACTTTTAAAACTATAAGACGATTTGAACAAATACATAATATATGAAAGGAATAACAACAAAATATAATATAATATAATAATAAATTATAATTAAACATTAAGCGATCTCAATCATCACCATCTTGATCGACGTTTTAAAGTAGGTATTTCATCAAAATATAAAATTACTTGTTTAAATACTTTGTCATTTCTGGCATATCTCAATTTTAAGTTGTTTTAATGCCCAAGCATAAAATCTTAATAAAATTGTATTCTTATTTTGTCCAGGAAATTGTCGGTCCAAAATATAAATTTGTTCTCGTTGTTTTTTGTTTTTTCTTCTACCATGAATTTGTATAGGCAACTGAATACTTCTGCAGCACCTTGCCTGGCCGTAGTCTCATCCCACTAATAACAGAGTCTTTGACGATTAGCCAAATTATATATGGTAAAATTATGTAAATTTAGTTTCCTTTTATAAAAGAATATATTAGTATTTCCGAAAGGGCACTGTAAAATTTTTTGAAAATCGAAACAAGATACAAAATTTGTATTTATTATCGCAGCAGCTTTATCAACATTTTTTCATCTTCTTGCTTCGTTTTTCATATTTTTATGTTTTGTATTAAGACCATAGACAACTAATAACAACTAATAGTTGTCTATGTTACGACTTCAAATTTTGCTTTTTTTAAGAATTCATATTGCTGTACCTTGTGCAATCATTAAACTGATCTTTTTTGAGCTCAACAATTCACAATTAAAGTTATAATTAAAAATATCCCTGTACATGTATTATTTTCTTGGAACGATATTAGATACAAACGATACATCTTCGCTACTTAAAGATCACCGTCAAGCTATTATTTGTAGTCTGGGATCATTAGTCGAGTCATTACATTCACCGTGGCAGCTGTCGCGAGTTACGTTCTGCACCCATTATTACCACCATACCGGTACAGCCCTACACGTTGAAACCATTACGAAATCAACAGGTCAACGTATTATAAATTTTCTACAAATGCTTAAACGATATTTCATACAATAATATTAGAGTTCAATATATTTTATTTTGCTTAATTAACTATAAATTTCATTATTTTCCATAAATAAGTAAATGCTGTTACTTATAATTTACACAATAATTTTATCGAGTTCAATATATTATATTTTTTTTTGGCTATTGAGTTGTAAATTTCAATATATAAAGAAATAAATGTAATACACAAAGTAGAGTATATTTGTATAACCGCAAGTCACCTGTAACGATAATTAATAAAAATAAATAAATTTGTTATAAAAATCAGTTGAAATAAAAAAAATCAATTAAATATAAATATATATATATATTTTTTTATAACACGACTACACGAACCAAAATTATAACTCGCGTCACTTCATTTTAAAATTAGTATTCTCTTAGTCGACTGAGATGACGTGACGTGGCAAATATCAAAATCTAAATTGATCGGGCAACACAAATAATTTCCTCAAAATTTGATAGATTTGTTGTCAACAAAAATTTTTTTTATTGTCGATACTGAAGTATTTAAAATTATCAGACTGATTTTATTATCAAATAATTATCAGTGTTCATTACTTTAATAATATTTTGTAGTTTATCTACAAAAGAATGAGTTCTTTCGAATTGCGTTTAGTTGTCATATTTAAATTTTATTTAAATTTATTTCGGTAATATTATTTCTAGTTAAGTGAATATAAATAGGAACTCACTTAATAAATTTTAGCAGCATGGAGTTGAAATATTTGTAAATTGCCGTCGAAAACTAATGCTTTATATTACAGGGTACGGTCAAGAGTAATTATTTCAATTAGTAGTTGGATTGTTGTATTTTATATTATTATATTTCTTAAATTTTATGTTTTGATATTCTTATATTAATATATTGTTATAATTGTTCAATTAATAAGTTTGTACTTTCAAGAGAAAACTAATCCAGTTTATTTCAGCCTACGGCTTGCAGAAATTATTTGATTTGATTGATTTTGATTTAGAATGTACGACCAAGCATTAAGCAGGATCTCCCGGAAAGCACCGGGCCTACCGTACACCCATTTTTACATATACTTGGAAGGATATGGTAGGATATTAGTTAATTATTGAGATCGACCCGGTTACAAACACCGTGACAGTCAATAGTTAGTAAATTTTTGTGGGGTAGGGAAAAAAAGGAATGTTAGTAATGACGGAATTAATACGGTTTCCCAGTAGCCAATATTCAAACTACTGTTAGTGTAAGACAATCACATTTTTGTTGTACTGCTCTGCATTCTGCCATCTCTTATCAGCAACTCCAGTGTGCCACCATTCATCTGTAATCTGCAGAGGTTCCCTGAAAACAGAATATATTAATAAACTAATTGCTCTTAGCCATAGGCTGTAAGAAATAGAACTAATTTCAATCGGAAATTATAATTTAATTAATTATAATATTATAAAATTATAATTCTGCAATCCATATGCTGTAATAAATTGGATTAGTTTCCCTTGAAATTCGTCCCGTTGCGTTTTTGCTAAAAATTAGGTGTTAATTTAGCACCGTACTAAAGTGGTAATATAAATCATAATATAACAGTACAAAGATATGAAATAATATAACATACAATAATATAACAAATATAAACACCAAAATTCAAATCTGAAACATAAGAATATACCGAATATAAAAATATAAAATATAAAGATATCGAAATTAATTAAATAATATCGGCATTTGTATGCAAATTAAATGCAGCAGCGATACTTGATTCAACATTTATTATTTCACGGCCCTTAAGACCTTCGTTCAATCATGTAATTTGTAGGAGAAGCCGGCATCCATCATCTTCGGGATGATAGCTTTCAACAATGTCACGTATTTGAGCATACGGATATTCTTTTGGGTTTAACACAAAATCTTCAGAGCTTTTCCGGTACAGATATAATTTATATAACTTCATTTTATTAAATAAAATTGATCTTTCAACATATAAATTTTAATTTTACTTGATTGATTGATTAGAGTGTACGGCCAAGGACGAACCAGGAACTCCCGGAATGCCGGGCACCACCGTACACCCGTGTTACATATAACAAAACCGAAGGAATGGAAGGAATGTTGGTTGTGACAGACTCGACCCGGTTGCAGACACCTAAGCGATCGATAGTTAGTGTGTTTTTTTTTTGTGGTGTAAGGAAAGGAAGGGCATGTTAGTAACGACAGATTTGACCCGGTTTTCCGGAAGCCAATATTCAACTAATGTTAGCACAAGACAATCACAATTTTGACGAGCTGCTCTGCATTATTTCATTTTTATCATCAACTGCAGTGTGCCCCCATTCAGGTGTATCAGCAAATGTTTCCTACAAGCAAAATCTAATAATGAAATATTTGCTCATAGCCGTAGGCTGTAATAAATTGAATTAGTTTTCATCTGAAATGATAAATTAATTAATTTGTAATATAATAAACTAATAATATCATAATATAATTTCTGCCAGCCGTAGACTGTAATAAACTGGATTAGTTTTCCCTGAAAATACAAATATATTAATTTGTCTCATAATAATAATATATTAATGTAATATGAATATATAAATACCTAAATACATAGATATATAAATATATAAATACATAAATATATAAACACATAATAGTAATTACACAAAGTACTTGCATTAAAATCCCATTTATATTTAATTTAAAACCAAAAACACTACCAATCGAATTTTATTAAAATAATTAAACAATTGAATTCGATCGAATCCACAGTTTTATAGCAATTACACAATGTATTTGCATTAAAATCCCGTTTATATTTACTTTAAAACCAAAAACACTACAAATCGAATTTTATTAAAATAATTAAACAATTGAACTCGATTGAATCCACCGTTTTTTAGCAATTACACAATGTACTTGCATTAAAATCCTGTTTATATTTAATTTAAAACCAAAAGCACTACAAATCGAATTTTATTAAAATAATTAAACAATTGAATTCGATTGAATCCACCGTCTTTTAGCAATTGCACAATGTACTTGCATTAAAATCCTATTTATATTTACTTTAAAACCAAAACACTACAAATCGAATTGTATTAAAATAATTAAACAATTGAATTCGATTGAATCTACCGTCTTTTAGCAATTGCACAATGTACTTGCATTAAAATCCTGTTTATATTTAATTTAAAACCAAAAACACTACAAATCGAATTTTATTAAAATAATTAAACAATTGAATTCGATTGAATCCACCGTCTTTTAGCAATTACACAATGTACTTGCATTACAATCCTGTTTATATTTACTTTAAAACCAAGAACACTACAAATCGAATTTTATTAAAATAATTAAACAACTGAATTCGATCGAATCCACCATTTTATAGCAATTACACAATGTACTTGCATTAAAATCCTGTTTATATTTAATTTAAAACCAAAAACACTACAAATCGAATTTTATTAAAATAATAAAACAATTGAATTCGATTGAATCCACCTTCTTTTAGCAATTACACAATGTACCTGCATTAAAATCCTGTTTATATTTACTTTAAAACCAAGAACACTACAAATCGAATTTTATTAAAATAATTAAACAACTGAATTCGATTGAATCCACCGTCTTTTAGCAATTACACAATGTACCTGCATTAAAATCCTGTTTATATTTACTTTAAAACCAAGAACACTACAAATCGAATTTTATTAAAATAATTAAACAACTGAATTCGATTGAATCCACCGTCTTTTAGCAATTACACAATGTACGTGCATTAAAATCCTGTTTATATTTAATTTAAAACCAAAAACACTACAAATCGAATTTTATTAAAATAATATATTATTATAATAATTATATTATTATATTTTGAATTAATTATTTTATAATGGCAGATGAAAATTAATTCAATTTATTACAGCCTACGACTAAGAGCAATTAGTTATTTAACAGATTTTTAGGGAACCTTTGCTTTTTGTTTTTAGGGAACCTTTGCAGATTACAGTTGAATTGTGGCGTTGCTGATATTATTTTTGCTGATAAGGGACGACAGGAAGCAGAGCAGTTTATTAAAATTGCGATTGTCTTGTGCTAACAGTAGTAAGAATATTGGCTACCGGGTAACCGGACCAATTCTGTCATTGCTAACAAACCTTTCCCTTCCTTACACCACAGAAATACTAACTATCGATCGCTTAGGGTCAGTAACCGGGTTGAGTCTGTCACAACTAACATTCCTTCGGTTTTGTTATATGTAACACGGGTGTACGGTGGTGCCCGGAATTCCGGGAGTTCCTGGTTAGTCCTTGGCCGTACACTCTTATCAATCATTCAAAGAATGAGTTCATTCGAATTGTTTTTTCGTTCTAGTGAAGAAGGCGAAGATTATTGTGATATGCGTGATTTTCGAAGGTATCTAAGAGACAAATCAAACCTGTTGGAATTACCAAACAACTTGTAAATCGTACCTTTCACGTGTTTACATTTTGTTATTTAATTTCTTAATTTTTAGATTTGTTCAGTATTTTCGGATTAATAAAGACGATTTCAAATTTCTTTAAAATTGGGCAGTCGTCTACAAAATACTACAAGATGCTCATCTATATCGCCAAGTATTAAACTATCCGCTACATGACGGTATTTTTCTAAGGGGGTATTTTGCTGAGGGTCTGGGTTAGCACAATCAACGTTTTCAAAAGTAGTTACTCAGGTGAATAATATTATTAAGGATGAAATATGTGCTGAGTTTATCAAATTTCACACGTCAAGAGCAGAAAAAGATAAAATAAAATAAACGTTATAACACCTGACATAGAACAACCAAAAGCAAAAGCAGAAGAAGAAAAATATTGGCGTCGGAAAAAGAATAAGTAAGAATGCAATTAATGAATTCAATTTGTTAAAAAATCAAAAAATTATTAACAGTATAAGAATTTATTAAAAATATATAAAAAAAATTCATTTTTCGGCACTATCACAATATTTCACATTATCAATATTTCCCGTTTATTACTCCAATTAACTTTATCATTCGATGTGTTTTTCGTAAGAATTTTTATTTCTGATAATTTTCTGAAATTTGATGTCTTTTTGTTCTATTTCGGTGACTAAATATGGACGCCCCCGTTGAATAAAATGTAAACAATATTTTGTTTTTATTTTGACCAAAAGCAAAATTTTACGATTTTGTTTTTAGAAACCTCAGTTAAAACGAACTTGTAGACAGCTAGCTACTTCACATGCAACTTGCTTAGCAGTAACACATCGAGGATACTCGGTTTAATATCACAAGCTACTCTTCTAGTCCTGCCATAGCAGCAGTACTGCAACCATATAATAGAGGTAGTTGGAAACCATTAGCGTTCTTTTCTAACAAACTCAGTAATACAAAAGTCAAATACTCAATCTTCGACAGAGAACTGTTAGCTATTTACTTTGATGGCTAAGTTAGATATTTTGTAGAAAGTTGGATTTTCACAGTCTACACAGGCCACAAGCCACTGATTAACGCCATACTTTCAAAAACGGAGCGTAGTCTACGACAAATGAGAGATTAGGATTATATATCCTAATTTTCAACGGTAAAAACAATGGGGTTGCAGTCACCTTGTTACATGAGCATGTGACCCACAGACTGCCTCAATCAACAACATACCTGACTTACAAAAAATATCCGAGTTACAACGTACGGACGATCAATTGAAAACTGATAAATTCATCAAAACCTTGAAGTACCAAGTATAAGCTTGAACTTGTAAATATCGCTGGTTGCGATTTATACTGCAAAATTTCGACAACAAATCATCGAGTATACATTCCACAAACATTAAGACGTGTGGTTTTCGAAATTCTACACAATATTTCACACACCGGAATACGTGCTTCACGAAGACTTATATCCACGCGTTATTTCTGGCCAAAATTGAATCTGAAATTGAAGAATGGGCAATAAATTGTTTATCATGTCAAAAAGGCAAGCATACAACGACTCAACATGGACAATTGTTTTTGGTAGGTCCACTAACACCATCAAAAGGAAACCAATATATCCTCACAATTGTTGATCGTTTCATACGCTGGCCTGAGGCATATCCCATTCCAGATATGACCACTGCTACATTTGCTAAGACATTTTTCGAGCAATACATATCAAGGAACGGCGTACCCCTTGAAATAATGACGGACTAAGGTAGCCAATTTGAGTTGACACTTTTATATCAGCTAAAAACAGCCTACCACCCGCAAGCAAACGGAATGATAGTGTTTCCACAGGGCAATAAAAACTTCACTCAGAGCTCGGGGTAACACCAAGCAGTGGAATTCAGAGTTACCAATCATTCTAGTGGGTATCAGAGCATGCGTTAAGGCCTTAGCTCGGTCCAGTCGACCTAGTATACGGCCAGAGCCTCATACGTCCCAGCGAATTTTTTTCAAGCCCCAATCTTTAAACCCCTCAATCAATGACTTAATGACGATGACGACTTCATACAGAAACTTTGCACTAATATGCAAGCATTAATTTCAGTCGATCCTCGCAAATAAGAGTTTCTCTATTTGTAATGGAACAAGACTCAGGCGCAAACCTTAGTCCTGAACAATTACATAGGTTCTCCAATGCGCTCTCCACCACATCTTTGTATATTCCGCTAGCTCAGCGTGAGGATATAGTCGTGGGTGTTGATGGAGCCACTTTTGGACCTTGATAAGCTGCATTAATTAAGTTTTTGTGGTCACAAAGGACCAATGGAATAGAACAAAAAAATAATAATTCGAGAGAGTCCGAACCGAGGACCACTCCCATGGATAATCTGAGATGGGGTGGCTAACGCCGAAAACACAACAGACGGAGAAAATTTACTTGGCTCTAGCTAGTCATTATTTGTTTTTTGTTTTCACGTAAAAAAAACATGAATCTGATTATATATTAACAAAAAAAAACGAAAAAAAAGAACTCACCTTCATATGGTTGTTTACATTCCCTAGATCAATAGAGATCAATATGTTCCTTCTTTCTTTGCTGTTCCTTGTTTTTCACACAATTCAGTTAATTTTTTTTTTAAAGAATGCAATTTCAATTTTATATTTAAAACAGTAACAAGAAAAACTTAAAAACCCGAGCGATTGACGCAGTGGTTAAAGCTGCGGTACTTGAAACGGG